>JAOPHQ010000077.1:0-15000 GCA_030340625.1 Merluccius polli | reverse complement strand
CACTTGGTATTTGAGCAAATATTTAAAATGTAAGTTCTTTGTAAAATATGTATATACGTCATGAACAAGTCTATTGAAGTTACAGCTGCATGAACATTTTAATAAACAGCATATTTGCCGCAACTAATTCAGTTTCCTCTCTGTTCTGCTCTTTTATTAACATTTAAAATATTTAAATGAACACCAACCCCAACCAACACAAAATACTACACTTTATTTCAATAATAATTAGAGCGCAGAGAAGATACAAATGTTGGCCCATTGTCTCACGAGTGGAAGGAAATCAGCTCCTCAAGAGGCCCTCAAGATGAAGATGTTCACAGATGTTCACACCTCAGAGTCAAAGACCACAGCAGATTGGTGACGGGGTCGCCTGGGTCTCGCCCCTCTGCAATCAAGTTCACAGTCATGTGGCCGTTAATGTCCTCCCTCTCGGAGGAGGGGGCTGAGTCAACACATGAGTCAATAGACGGCACAGGAGAGGAATTCCCTGTGAATGGGACCCCTGTAGTGTCAGACCCCCCAGGTGGTGACAGGAACTCCCTTTGATTTTGCACCTTTGTGAAAGTTAATACCGTGCCCCCCCCCCCACCACCCCTCTCTCCCACAGCCTCCCTCCCAGCCGGGTTACGACGGCCTGCTTTACTACTTAGAATGGGGCTTTATTCAGAGTGACCAGTCAACCAGATGTCTGCCCATCCAGGGGTCCTTCGCTTTGTCTCCTGGCTGTTTGAACTTTCTTTACTGGGATGATAATGCACGAAAAATGAAGTGAAATACCCTTTTGTGAGATTGACTCAGAGTATATTATCTGGGATTGTAAACGTATACATCTTTATCTGGCTGATGAAGTCTGCCTGAGCTTAATGTCACATTAAATATATGATTAACTTCATGGAATGGTATATAATATGATTTCGTACAGGTAAAACATATGCTGTGATGTAAATGAATAAAGTCCATTTAAAATGAAAAAAATGCCACACTAACACTTTCATTTCATTAAAAAAAATACACTTTTACTACTACGTCACCGAAGGCATCAACAAACATGTTCCTGGTCTTTTGTTGGGTTCTGAGGTTCTGGGGTTTGGGTCAGGGTTCCCTGTCGTGGCGTTCATTTATCAAACATGCAACGGACAAGAGGAGGGGGAAGCAGATTCTGTAACATGACAAACCTTCATATCTCTTTTTAAATGTGGTATATTGTAGTAGTGTTCTTTGATCAGAACATGTGTTTTAATTAAGAGAGCATGGCAGTATGACATGTGTATCTGAGGTCAAGCTGAGCCAGTGGCAGCCTTATGGGGACCTCTACTGGCCACAAAGAGAAACAGACAATGATAGAATAAACCATATTTCCTCTTTCAGTTCACCAGCCTCTGGTAGACATTACAAGTCTCTGGTAGACATTACAAGTCATAAACATCCGCATGTGACTGGCGCGTTAGTGGCAATAAGCACAATGGAGTGAGCGCGGTTAGAATTTCGAAAAGCTCTTGGTTTTTGGCACTAGTCGGAAGAAACAAGACCATGCATTGAGAGGACTAAACAAATCGACATTTTTAAGTCATAACTTATCCTTCAGAATCCTTCATAACATCCCGTTCAACTGTCTTCTTCATTGGACAAGTGGACATGTGTATGCCTACTTGGGTTCATGTGAGACCAGCCATGAGCCCAGTGGGGTAAACGAAAAAACAGATGCCAAATTATGCGTCCAGCCTTGACGGGACCTCATCTGACATGACTTAGGAAACAAATTGTACTTCATCTAAAAGTTTGAACAGACACATCTCGTTTCGGGGAACATTAAGGAAGAAAGTTATCCGTCTGAAGTAACACTGGACCGGTGCTGGTCGTTCTGTGCGGATTAGCTCAGCAATCTTTCTCCCCATGACATGTCCGATTGTTCTCCACATAGCTGATGGCTTTTGACCGTCTACTGTCCTTGCTTTGAGTTTCTCCATGAGCAGACATAGTCTGGGCTGGATGCCATACCCCCAGAGGATCTCCAGGGGCTCCCTACCCCCAGAGGACCTCCAGGGGCTCCCTCGTTCCTTTTATTTTGTACAGATCAAATAGTCTTTAGTCAAACAGAATAGCAGAGCAATGCGGCCCTCAACACCGAGGCAGCAGAGGAAGTTTCTTCCCTTGAAACTTGCATGAGTCCAGAGACATGTTTCAGTCTAGTGTTGCCTTTTTCATTCCTGTGTAACAGCTAACCTCAGGTTAGCAGTATGAGAAGGGAATGATATGATACACGTTGGAAAATCGACAAAAAGCACATTAGAAAATCCCATCAGAGTGAGGATGCAAAGAAATTGATGAATATCAACTGATTGAAAGGCTTTGACAGCCAAGCCCATCTTACTGTTTGCAAGAGCCACTGCCTAACCTGTACACACACACACACACACACACACACACACACACACACACATACACACACGCACAAACAAAGCTCCAGTGAATCAGGAATGGATTTTTTATCTTTTTCATCTCTGGCCAAATTCCCCCCTTGAAAGACAAAAAGTAAGATAAACAAATCAAAATTAGTTAAAAGCGGAAAAGACCAGACAATTGCAAAAGTCAACACAATGGCAACGTCTAGCCACCAAACTGAGCTGCTCTCTCAAAAACAACAACCTAGAAGAGTCAATTCATCCATCCATCCGTCTATCATTCATCCATCCGTCCATCCATCCATCCATCATATGATTCTTCTCTACCAGGCATTAGGGCACCAGCCCGACGACAACACAGCGTCATGCACGCTGTGGCCTGCAGGAGGACGACAGACTAGAGAGCCCTCAGAGGTCACAGGTCGTCCTCGGCCAGCTGGGTCAGGTTGCTGGCGCGTCGTCCAGACAACGGGGGTCCGTGGCCGATGATCTCGGCGGGGATCCCGCACCGCCCCTCCTCCCCCGCTCTCTGTGGGAGACAGGGAGAAACACAAAGTCTGCAACACAGAGTGGCTTCACTCACTCAGTGTGTGGAGAATTTAGCTCTCAAGGTTTCCTCACAGAGAGGTCCTAAAGCAACAGCATGCAGCACAGCATTGGGGTCACGCTGTGGTTAGGGTTGGGGTTAGTAGAGAACGGATGTATTTTCCCCTATTTAGTCACTCTTGCTTTTTTCCCCATAGTGACCTAAGGAATACAGACAAAGGTTGTTAAGAAGGGAGAGTACCCAGAAGCCTTCAGGTGGAAGTTGATTCCCCTGCATTAGGCCTACCCTGAGATCAGTGTTAGGATTGTCATGTTAGCGACACCAGTTTGTTGGTAGTTGACTGATGATGGCTTACTCTGATCCACATTATCCACCTTTTATTAGCATCTTTCTTTCACTTCCTCATCTGGCTCAGACATCTTTCCTGTTTGCTATGTGCCAAAAGTTATCCACCCTGCGTAAATACAGCGAGACGAAGAACAACCGGCTGCTGGTCTGTCTGCTCGGTCTGACTGAAGACCAGCGTGTTGAAAGAGGCTGACACCAAATACCAGGATATGAACATTGTTAACTAACCACATAGTAACTAGAGAAAATACCAGGATATTAACAATGTTAACTAACCAGATAGAAACTAGAGAAAATACCAGGATATTAACAATGTTAACTAACCACATAGTAACTAGAGAAAATACCAGGATATTAACATTGTTAACTAACCAGATAGAAACTAGAGAACATACCAGGATATTAACATTGTTAACTAACCACATAGTAACTAGAGAAAATTCCAGGATATTAACAATGTTAACTAACCAGATAGAAACTAGAGAAAATACCAGGATATTAACATTGTTAACTAACCAGATAGAAACTAGAGAAAATACCAGGATATTAACAATGTTAACTAACCAGATAGAAACTAGAGAACATACCAGGATATTAACAATGTTAACTAACCAGATAGAAACTAGAGAACATACCAGGATATTAACATTGTTAACTAACCAGATAGGGAAACGAGAGAAAATAACAGGATATTAACATTGTTAATTATTAACATTGTTAAGAGTAGAAATCTGCGCAGGAATCTTTTTTTTGTCTTGTTTCCATTTTCAACTGACAAAGCGACTTATCTGATTTATAAAGTAAATGAAGACATTTTATGTATTGACATTGTGTTAGGAATGTGTGTTTTGTATAGGCCTATGTAGGCCAATTTTTAAATGACATTTTCATCCAACAGGGGGAGGTGTAACACTTCCTCATACAGTCTAGATAAATGTTAGCTTAGTCTTGGCTAGCTAGTCATCGTCTAACATCAGAGTACATTGTAGTAGCACTTCCTGCCACCGCTTATTCTCTTCCCTGGAGGGTATGACGTGTTTAATTATCATTTCGGGATAAATCAACTCTGACAAACCCCCTGGGCAAAAGGTTGTGACGCTATAATAATATGCTTTAATTTCATCAATCACTGGATTTTAAGTTTCTGCTTTTTGTAACATGTGCGATTTAGCCACTAGCGCCATCGTGTGTATAACTGTAAATAACTGCCAATGGTTATATGTAAACGTGTTTTTGTGTTGTGCGTCTGAGCCGTACCAGCGCACAATGTGCTGTTGTTACACACAGGCCATTTGACCCCGCCGGACAGTGAGGAGGCTCAGTGAAGCCCAGCTGGACATGGGAGGGCCAAACTATCCCACGCTCCGCAGGCTGAAAACAAACAATAAACAGCTTGGACGCCTAATAATGCATTTACAATAGGTTACAACTTATACTAACTTAAAGTATAATGTGTCATCATGTAGTGGGCATGGGGCATCCATGTTTGATGGGATGCCATGTGTCCTTTCACTTCCTGTTGAAGGACACATAACCAATGTACATGTAGCAGTAGTACGGAAGTAGGGATTTCGACACAGGCCTTATGGGGCAGGTAGGGGTTATGGTACACACAGGTAGGTTTTAACATTGGGGATCGAACCCAGTAGCTTTCGGCAGGGAGTCGGACACCCTAGCCACTACCACCATGCCCTCACCAAACATCCCTCAGGCTGGATGTTGTACAGGCTGGCAGAAGATGGGCACTTACCTCCCGCTGTGAGCGTGTCTCACTGGACCTGCTGTGGTCCAGGCTGTGGTCCAGGCTGCCCAGGTAGAGGGTGGGAAGGGAGGTGTTGTTAGGCTGCAGCGCGGGCAGCCTGTGTCGGTCGATAGAAGCAGAGGAGCGAGGCCGGAGGCCGGTGGCTGCTGACAGGGGCGGTCCGACGCTACGTCCCAGGCTGTTGGATTTGCTCTCCCTCCGCTGGTACTCAATAGGAGACTGCAAGGCTGACATCATAGGGTGGATTCTAGTCAAACTCTTTAAACTTTAAACCCTGGTTGTACATTTTGAGAGACCAGTGATGTTTATATACATATCATTCATGAGCAGAGGGTTAGGAGGCATCTTGCTCTAGCAGGCCTACAGGTAGACTGTGGAAATTGGGGTTTGAACCCAGAACCTTTCGGCTGGGAGTCAAACACACACCTCACACTCGACTCTCCCCAAAATCATCCAAAGAAACGTAAAACAACAACAACTAAGTAGCACCATTTTTTAAATAAACCATGTATACTTCGAATTGCAAGTCAGCTTGCAGATGGAAAGTATACCTCAAGTCTGAACCAAAACGGTGCCTTCAAATGGTCCAGTGTAGCCAGGTTTACCTCCATGTTGTTCAGCCTTACCATTGAGGAAGTTGCGCTGGCTCTCCAGGATCTGGGCCACGTCGTGGACCCAGGCCTGGCAGGTGTCCGTGGACGGTGCCTGCAGCTGGAAGCGCACTACGCTCCCGTCGGGGTTGCGTGATGTCAGCACGAAGCGGGTGGCGTCGCTGTCCACGGAGGGCTCCACGCCCAAGCAGCTCACCTGGAACCAATCACAAGAGACCTTAGACATCTCTGCTACCTTGCTTGCATGCTAGCATGTGTACGATTCTAGCACCCTGTCCACACCCTGTTCTGTTGTTGGTTAGCTAGTTGGGTTAGGGTTAGGGTCAGCACCCTGTCCACACCCTGTTCTGTTGTTGGTTAGCTAGTTGGGTTAGGGTTAGGGTCAGCACCCTGTCCACACCCTGTTCTGTTGTTGGTTAGCTAGTTGGGTTAGGGTTTAGGGTCAGCACCCTGTCCACACCCTGTTCTGATTTTGGTTAGCTAGTTGGGTTAGGGTTAGGGCCAGCACCCTGTCCACACCCTGTTCTGATGTTGGTTAGCTAGTTGGGTTAGGGTTAGGGTTAGGGCCAGAACCCTGTCCACACCCTGTTCTGATGTTGGTTAGCTAGTTGTAGTCTTTAAAATCTCTTGTTTAACTCTAAATGTCTACATTTCTAAATGTAGCTCTTTCAGAAAGGTGTAGCCAAAACTCTGTTTCAGTATTCTTAGCTACACTGTACTTACATTAATGTGGCTATTCTACAAATTAGGCAGTTTTATATGTGTGTTTATCCCTGTTGGAGAGGACTCACCTTGATGCTGTTCTTGAAGGTGTAGCCCGGCAGTAAGAAGCCCTTCTTCCTGTCGATGGGCTCGCTGAAGATGACCAGCTGCTCAAACAGGAAGACCCGCCTCTCTTTGGCCCGGGACAGCAAGGTGCTCTCCTGCTCGGTCACGGTGAAGGTGTCCTGCTGGAGCAGCTTACCCTGGGCAGTGATCTTCCCCTGGGACAACAGACCAGGGACCCAGACAACAAACGCAAGGCATTTATGTTAAGGAGATACCAGCTCAGCCCTCCACCAGAGATGTTTATAGTAGGACTTCTACCAGAGATGTTTTGAATAGGAAATCCTAAAGTCCAGCCTCACCTCGAAGCCTTGGAGTCGACCCACGTTCATCATGTCATTGCAGCGTTTTGGCACGAAGCACATCACTTCAACCGCTTTCTGTTTGGAAAGGAACGAGAATGAGAGAGTGAGATCTGGTCGTTGGCAGATCTTGGCAAAATAAAACGCGACCCTTCAACCTGTGGTTTTGAAATAGCAATATATTGGTATATTGATGTATTGATTGGTATATTGATATATTGATTGTATATTGATGTGTCTCAAATACCCACCTCCAACTCGTCCGTGTCCATCCCAGCCTTGGAGTTATACTTGAGGAAGTCCTGTTGAAATAAACAGGGTGATCCCAGGTTTACAAGGAAGCACAAGGTGAGGACATCTGGAGGAACATTTACTCCATCTGGACAAACATTTACTACATCTGGAGGAACATTTACTCCATCTGGACAAACATTTACTACATCTGGAGGAACATTTACTACATCTGGAGGAACATTTATTTTTAATTTATTTATTCTTAATGAATAATTTATATTATTTTGCAGACAAATTTGAATTTCGAAGGACCCCGGGGGCGGGGGAGGGGGGCGAATGTAGAAGGACCCAGGAGTACAAACTGGTGGTAGTTGTATATATATATATATATATATATATATATATATATATATATATATATATATATATATATATAATATATACATTTGAGTGTTTGTGTGTGTTTGTGTTCATGTTTGTATGCGTGTTTGTATGCATGTTTGTATGTCTGTGCTTGTGTTTGTGTGTGTGTTTGTGTGCCACATGGGCTGTGTGATGTCACACCTTAAGCAGCAGCTGGTACTTCATGATCCTCTGGACAGGCTTGATGAGGAGGTCGTTAAGCTGCAGCCTGTGACCCAGCTGCTGTCTCATTTCCTGCAACAAACACCCCGCCGCTCACCAGTCAAAAAACACCACACCGCTCACCAGTCAACAAACACCCCGCCGCTCACCAGTCAAAAAACACCACACCGCTCACCAGTCAACAAACACCACACCGCTCACCAGTCAACAAACACCACACCGCTCACCAGTCAACAAACACCACACCGCTCACCAGTCAACAAACACCACACCGCTCACCAGTCAACAAACAGCCACACCGCTCACCAGTCAACAAACATCACACCGCTCACCAGTCAACAAGCACCACACCGCTCACCAGTCAACAAACACCACACCGCTCACCAGTCAACAAACACCCCGCCGCTCACCAGTCAAAAAACACCACACCGCTCACCAGTCAACAAACACCACACCGCTCACCAGTCAACAAACACCACACCGCTCACCAGTCAACAAACACCACACCGCTCACCAGTCAACAAACACCACACCGCTCACCAGTCAACAAACAGCCACACCGCTCACCAGTCAACAAACACCACACCGCTCACCAGTCAACAAGCACCACACCGCTCACCAGTCAACAAACACCACACCGCTCACCAGTCAACAAACACCACACCGCTCACCAGTCAACAAACAGCCACACCGCTCAGCAGTCAACAAACACCACACCGCTCACCAGTCAACAAACACCACACTGCTCACCAGTCAACAAACACTACACTGCTCACCAGTCAACAAACACCACACCGCTCACCAGTCAACAAACACCACACCGCTCACCAGTCAACAAGCACCACACCGCTCACCAGTCAACAAGCACCACACCGCTCACCAGTCAACAAACACCACACCGCTCACCAGTCAACAAACACCACACCGCTCACCAGTCAACAAGCACCACACCGCTCACCAGTCAACAAACACTACACCGCTCACCAGTCAACAAACACCACACCGCTCACCAGTCAACAAACACAACACCGCTCACCAGTCAACAAACACCACACCGCTCACCAGTCAACAAACACCACACCGCTCACCAGTCAACAAACACCACACCGCTCACCAGTCAACAAACACAACACCGCTCACCAGTCAACAAACACCACACCGCTCACCAGTCAACAAACACCACACCGCTCACCAGTCAACAAACACCACACCGCTCACCAGTCAACAAACACAACACCGCTCACCAGTCAACAAACACCACACCGCTCACCAGTCAACAAACACCACACCGCTCACCATTCAACAAGCACCACACCGCTCACCAGTCAACAAACACCACACCGCTCACCAGTCAACAAACACCACACCGCTCACCAGTCAACAAGCACCACACCGCTCACCAGTCAACAAGCACCACACCGCTCACCAGTCCCCGCCAGGACCTTGACACAGCACATGCACCTCGTGACAAACACCTCAATTGTATTTATTGCCAATAAAAGAGAAGTGATGATGCTGGGTAAGTGAAGATGGCCCAGCTGTGGTTGTGTATAATGCATGTGCTGTCTGAGGCGTTTTGATTTAACTGTTTACTTCATACACTCCCTCCCAACAGACTGGTCTCACAGAGGTGTCGTCGTAGGACCAACACAGGTGTCGCTCATTACACTATGTATGGGTCTGTTGCTGGTTTGTTCCAGGCATAGGGTCTATTGACCATGTGTGATATCTTCACTAGTTTCAGTCTGCTACTATTAGTGTTATTATGACCTCTGTGAAAAGGGTCACCGTGTGTGTGTGTGTGTGTGTGTGTGTGTGTGTGTGTGTGTGATAAGATGGGATACCAACCTCAAAGTAAGTCTCAATGTACTCGGAGACGATGTGCTCGGACTTTGGCTTGTTCTGACAGTACACCACGTACATGTGCAACCGCCTCTCCTGCAGCACAATGCGTAGATTGAAGATATACCAACATATAAGTTGTATATAGAAGATATATCACATATAAGATATATATATATATAGAACATATATAAAAATATTTTATCAAATCATGCCATTCATTCTAAACTCCCAACAAAAGTCTTTACAAATGTTTACCACAGTCAAGTTTCTGTCAGTGAAATGTATGAAGAGGTGAGAAGAGCCACTGGCTCATTGTCTTGACTGTATTGTATTTTGTATTAATGGACTTGAGGAAACATAATGGCTTTCTGTTGGAGGCGAAGAGCCTTTGAAGAGCCAGCAGAGCGCTCTGCTCTTGTCTGACCAGAGTCTGGTGAACTAAGGATGTCACGTGTGGGTGAGCGTAAGGTGATGCATAATTGACAGAGGTTCTCCTCTGTGTAACGAGATCTGTTTTAGAGGCTGCAGGCTGCAGGACTCTACCTAGCAACCAGCATCATAGCTCTGTCGCCTGGAGACGGAGCATGCAGCAGCAGAGCGGGACTGTAAGCAGAATGTGCCAACCTTTCTGTCTTTCATTACAACAATGTTACATGACCTAATTCACATGATATGTTTAAATGTATTCATATAAGTGTGTGTGTGTGTGTGTGTATGTGTGTGCCTGACCTGTATATACACTCACCGGCCACTTTATTAGGTACACCTTGCTAGTACCGGGTTGGACCCCCTTTTGCCTTCAGAACTGCCTTAATCCTTCGTGGCACAGATTCAACAAGGTACTGGAAACATTCCTCAGAGAGTTTGGTCCATATTGACATGATAGCATCACGCAGTTGCTGCAGATTTGTCGGCTGCACATCCATGATGCGAATCTCCCGTTCCACCACATCCCAAAGGTGCTCTATTGGATTGAGATCTGGTGACTGTGGAGGCCATTTGAGTACAGTGAACTCATTGTCATGTTCAAGAAACCAGTCTGAGATGATTCGCGCTTTATGACATGGCGCGTTATCCTGCTGGAAGTAGCCATCAGAAGATGGGTACACTGTGGTCATAAAGGGATGGACATGGTCAGCAACAATACTCAGGTAGTCTGTGGCTTTGACACGATGCTCAATTGGTACTAATAAGCCCAAAGTGTGCCAGGAAAATATCCCCCACACCATTACACCACCACCACCAGCCTGAACCGTTGATACAAGGCAGGATGGATCCATGCTTTCATGTTGTTGACGCCAAATTCTGACCCTACCATCCGAATGTCGCAGCAGAAATCGAGACTCATCAGACCAGGCAACGTTTTTCCAATCTTCGATTGTCCAATTTTGGTGAGCCTGTGCAAATTGTAGCCTCAGTTTCCTGTTCTTAGCTGACAGGAGTGGCACCCCGGTGTGGTCTTCTGCTGCTGTAGCCCATCCGCCTCAAGGTTCGACGTGTTGTGCGTTCAGAGATGCTCTTCTGCATACCTCTGTTGTAACGAGTGGTTATTTGAGTTACAGTTGCCTTTCTATCAGCTCGAACCAGTCTGGCCATTCTCCTCTGACCTCTAGCATCAACAAGGCATTTGCGCCCACAGAACTGCCGCTCACTGGATATTTTCTCTTTTTCGGACCATTCTCTGTAAACCCTAGAGATGGTTGTGCGTGAAATCCCAGTAGATCAGCAGTCTCTGAAATACTCAGACCAGCCCGTCTGGCACCAACAACCATGCCACGTTCAAAGTCACTTAAATCACCTTTCTTCCCCATTCTGATGCTCGGTTTGAACTGCAGCAGATCGTCCTGACCATGTCTACATGCCTAAATGCATTGAGTTGCTGCCATGTGATTGGCTGATTAGAAATTTGCGTTAACGAGCAGTTGGACAGGTGTACCTAATAAAGTGGCCGGTGAGTGTATACCTGTATACATCATATATATGTTACTGTGTTCAGCCGCCCAGGCACTGTGTAACTGACTGACTCCTACTGTCAACTGCACTGGCAGTATTTATGTCCCTTGTGCAAGAACCCTTGTACTTTTCTTTATGTGGGCATGAATAAATATTTCAAATGTGTGTGTGTGTGTGTGTGTGTGTTGCAGGTGTGTCACCACCGCTCTGCTTTCATTACCACTCACGCCCCCCACCAGCTTGTTTTCTGGCATCATTATGACACCATGATTATGACACCATGCTTAGTTACAAGTCGCTTGATTCCCCCCAGGTGGTTAAAGTTGATCACCCTGCCGCCTCACGCTTATTGAATGGCTTAAAAAGAGGCGAGGGGCAAAGAAAGACATCGAGGCGAGAGAAAGGAGCTTAGACTTTGATGTCGCCACTTCACACTAGAAGAAAGAAACCAGGGTTGGTAGAAGAACAGAACATGGCGGCCCTGGCAGCATGTTCCACCACTTAACCAATTAACATCAACCTAATACTACTATTAATATCCTGCTAGAGCCATACTACCTTACCCTAACACTACACTAATACTAATAAACTGCTGGAGCCATACTACTTAACCCTAACCCTACTACTAATATCCTGCTAGAGCCATGCTACCTAACCCTACACTACTACTAATATCCTGCTAGAGCCATACTACCTAACCCTACACTACTACTAATATCCTGCTAGAGCCATACTACCTAACCCTAACCCTACTACTAATATCCTGCTAGAGCCATACTACCTAACCCTAACTCTACACTACTAATATCCTGCTAGAGCCATACTACCTAACCCTAACTCTACACTACTAATATCCTGCTAGAGCCATGCTACCGAACCCTACACTACTTATATCCTGCTAGAGCCATACTACCTAACCCTACACTACTACTAATATCCTGCTAGAGCCATACTACCTAACCCTAACCCTACACTACTAATATCCTGCTAGAGCCATACTACCTAACCCTAACCCTACACTACTAATATCCTGCTAGAGCCATACTACCTAACCCTAACCCTACACTACTAATATCCTGCTAGAGCCATACTACCTAACCCTACATTATTACTAATATCCTGCTAGAGCCATAACTCTTCTATAATGTGGACATTCTACTCCTTTCTTGACTGTCTGTTTCTTTACTGTCTGTTTTTTCCCTCAGGTTTCCTGACTGGTCCATCCCAGACAAGAAATGTGGAAAATGTGTGTGTGTGTGTGTGTGTGTGTGTGTGTGTGTGTGTGTGTGTGTGTGTGTGTGTGTGTGTGTGTGTGTGTGTGTGTGTGTGTGTGTGTGTGTGTGTGTGTGTGTGTGTGTGTGTGTGTGTGTGTGACCATGAATGCAGTTCAACTCACATGTTTAATAAAAAGTTGGGCGAGCCTCTCCGGTTCTTCCAAACACTTCTCCAGCTCACCCAGGAAGTAGCTACACACACACACACACACACACACACACACACACACACACACACACACACACACACACACACACACACACACACACACACAGTTGTCATTAAACCTATTGCTCCTAGACTTCCATGTAGACTCCAGCACATGTATATATATATATATATATATATATATATATATATATATATATATATATATATATATATATATATATATATATATATATATATATATATATATATATAGCCTACATAAAGAATAAATAAACTAACATCGTTCTGCTTCCTTTGCTCTGAATGCTCTGTCTCACGCTTCACCAGAGACTGTAAATGAAACGGGACTTCCACTATACTTGTACTTACTCTTTATGCCAGTCAAATATTTGGTGAATGTTCCCAAACACAATTTTATCTTTTCCCTTCATATCGTCTGGTACACCTTTGGCGTGCAAGGTGGTCATGTATCCCTGTAATATATAAGAGAGAAAGAAAAGATTACAAGAAAATATTCAATGGTTGCCATTCATACAAATTGTAAATTACCAGCAGATCACAAATTACTTTTCACAGTGTTGCCCTCTATACCTTAGTAAAGCTAAAGTCTACTATAGAGCATTGAATATTACAAAAGATATAAAAATATAATATAAAATATAAAGATATAATACTATAGATATAATATAGATATCTATATTATAGGGCATTTCAGATTACTAAAGATATAATATAAGATAAAAAGATATAATACTATAGATATAATATAGAAATGTATATTATAGAGCATTTCATATTAATAAAGATATAATATAAGATAAAGATATGATACTATATATATATAATATCTGTATTTTAGATTGCTAAATATATAATATAAGATACACAGATATAATACTATAGATATAATATAGATATCTATATTATATAGCATATTACTAAAAGCGTCTACTAGATATAATATAGATCAGAGAATATAGAGCATATCATTAACTTTGAGCGGGGAGGCTGATCCCCACAGACCATAATAGCCCTTGTGTAATGAGCTTTAGGATTGCAACATCAGACCCTTCAAAAGAATAATTGAGAGTGTCAATTAATTACAGCAACTAATTATTATGTTTAATTCTGGCAGCAGCAGAGCCAGTGACCAGAAGGACTCAGAAGCTTTGGTTTCCTCTGGGATGTTTACCTCCACGATGAGTCCCAGATCTGAGACATAATGCTTTTCTGTCTCTATCAGCTCCTTCAGTACGTACCTAGAGAACACAAGGACATCAACACATGTGTGTAACAGCAGTATATTAACTATAATATACAAATAGTATACCAAATAAACAAATACATCTCTAGTGACACTTATGGATAATGATGAACAGAAAGTGGTGTCTCGTCTTAGTGTCACTAAAGTTGAATCAAAAGTGAAAAAAAACATTTACTGTCGTTTGAGTCATTCCAAACCATCTGAATGGCTGGGATTGGTTGAACACATACATGCTTTTCTCCAAGGCACTCCTCCTGTCCTCCTCTGTGTCGGCCACCGCCGATGACTGGCTGGAGGTGTCGTCCATCACGGCGGAGATGCTGTCATCTGGCACGGGATTGGTGGACTGAGTATCCTGGAGAAGGTGAAGCCACAGACATTGTTCGCAGATCGTCTGCTGTTATAATAATTATAATAACAATATTATTATTATTGCAGTGGGGGGGGGGGGGGGGGGGGTAAGCAACAATCATGAAGCCGGTTGCCATGGTGACCAGAGACTGCAAGGATGGGGTTGTCACCTGTGATGTGGACAGGTAGGGAGAGATCCAGGCAAGTAAAGAGAATACAGAGTGATGGAAATCGCCACGAGATCTTTAGTTACTGTCAAGTATTGACTCCAGGGAGAATCGCTGCCTTTGCACATAAATCTCTTTACGCTGACACTGAGCACAATTGCCCGATTATGTGAACTTACTATCTCATTGTTTATCTTTTCTGCTCTCTAGTATTTTTAACACTGTGGTTTGTGTTCAGGTGCCTCCTATTCATTCTCCTGACTGTTTACACTTAGAAACAGAAAGGAGTCTGTCCTCACCTCAATCCCAGCTGCTCGCCTCCATTGTCCTAAACCTGCCCGCCTTAGACACACAC
>JAOPHQ010000076.1:22500-85738 GCA_030340625.1 Merluccius polli | reverse complement strand
AAATGCCATATATCAAGGCGCACTTGAAGCCCGTCCCACTCAGCATACATGGTCTTCACCCGACAAGGGCCATGCTGACTGCAGCAGTCTCTGTCCACATAC
Source organism: Merluccius polli (assembly GCA_030340625.1). Taxonomy (NCBI): domain Eukaryota; kingdom Metazoa; phylum Chordata; class Actinopteri; order Gadiformes; family Merlucciidae; genus Merluccius; species Merluccius polli. The sequence goes on along the minus strand of JAOPHQ010000076.1, from coordinate 85,636 downwards.
ATAATTTTTGGTGGCGGCTCTCCTGCCTCCCTGTACCGCTTCATTAGGCCAGCTGCCATGGCGTCAAGTGCTTGTCCCTCGCCGGCTGTCATAACGGAGACAAGAACTTGACCGTGCTCGTTCCCCACATTTGTGCACCAAGCAGCTGTACCTGCAGCAGCACCAGCCAGTTTCTTGGTGACTTTTTTGGTGGAGTCCATCTTGAGCACAGAGCCGAAGATGGATGTAATTTTGGCCTTCACCAAATGAAGTCTGCCAAGAACATCCCTGGCGTACACGGCCAACAGCCACTTAGGCTTGGGAAGGTCAGGGAGCTCGGGAGGCTTAGCGAAGGCAGGGGGGCGCACGAGAGAAAGCCTTGTGAAAGGCTCACAAGCCGTCAAGTACTGCAGGACACGCTGCAGCCATGCCTCGCTGTGTTGCTCCTGCAGCTTCTTGTACAGCTGTGTCACGCTGTTGCCCATGGTCCTCTCCCTCATCATCCGCAGCACCCGGATGTCACATGAGTATCTAAGGCAAGAAGAGTGTAATGTAGACAGCAACACAAACAACACAAACAGAAGCACCTGATAATTAACATTCATTGTTATGAATTACCTGTACGTCAGCAAAGCTGGAAACTGGCTGCGATGGCCCATGTCCAGCTGCCCTAAGATGTCCTCGGACCAACCAGGATACTTCTTAGAGCAGCCTTTGCACTCCAGGTACTCAGTGGCAAGGTCATACCACCCGTCGATGTCCAACACCTGGCGAACTGTCTGGTACAGTCCTGCTGCTGTTAGCTTGTGTTTGCCACAGGCTGGACGAACGCAGACAAGAGGAAATTTAAACATCTTTCGGGGCATCCACAAGAACAGCGGCCGGCCGAAGAAGTGGTCAGGTGAGGCGGGAGGCTGGGTGTGAATGAGTAGGGGCTGAGGAGGATACCACCAAAGTTTCACTTTGGACACCAGCTCTCGCTTGCCGGTTTGTGGGTTGGCTTGAAATAAAGCCCGCCGAATCCAATCCTGCTGGAAACGTGGAAGCTGGTCCTTCCAGGGACTGGGAAGCTCAGCTGGTGGCTGATGATCTGGTATGGCTGCTGGAGGGGGATCAGCACAGGCCAGCACAGTCGTTGCAAGAGCTAATAAAGGAGAAATTAAGCAGGCAGCAAAACATTATTAGGTATATATCTTAAATGTAGACCTTTTCAATTAAATAACACTAAACATTCTCGCAATATTTGCATTTGCGTCACATGCCACACCTGTATTTAGCTGTGCTTCACATTGCGATACAGCAGATATCAGCTCCTCATCATCATCATCATCCTCAAAAGCAACGAAAAGCTGCCGTTTGGCCGAACCCTCGGTCCTGGGGTTTGCAGGCGGATTTGGAGCTAGAGCTGGTAAAAAGTGGACAAGTCTGTGTAGTCAGGTAAAATGGTAAAGCTATACATGTAGAACTGCTGTAAGGAAAATTCAAAATGCACACTCCTACTCACAGGATTTAACTGGTGACATCAGCTTTCTTGCTAGCTGTGAGGGAGAAAAATGTTTGCCACGCGCCAGCAGCGCTTTCACAGTGGATTGCTTCCATGCACCAGTTCCAGAAGCTGCAGGTGGCGGAGCACAAGATGTGGAGGCTTCAGAGGAAGTGGAGGCTGCAGGTGGAGGTGCAGATGATGTGGAGGCTGCAGGTGGAGGTGCAGAGGTGCTGGAGGCTGCAGGGGGCGGAGCAGAAGCGCTGGAGACTGCAGGTGGCGCAGCAGAGGTGCTGGAGGCAGACGCACGTCTTTTCAAGACATAAGCCTTGAAAATGGCCATGTTGGTGTTGGGCCGGGCATCTGCTCGAACCAGGTAGTTAATGAGGTTCTGGGCCTTCAAGGTTTTGTCCTCATAAACCTCCTTCATGGATTGGCCCTGAAACTCACCAAACTCCACCATCAACCAGCCCTGGTCTCCAGTTTCACGCGCTTTAGCCTGCATCCTCATCTTCCTCTGGAACTTTTCCAGTTCCTCATTCACCTCTCTGATCTGAGACGCATACTGCAGGAGCAGCTGTTTGTTCTCAGACAGAGGGTTTGGCTGTGCACTTTCCTTGGAAATACTCTGCAATAAATACAGAGCATAGCCAAGGTTGTTCTCCATCAACCACCTGAATCTCTGGCCCTGGTACATGCCAAACTGAAGCTGGCAGTGCGCCAGTGTCAAAAAATGATCACTGGGGTCCCCACCATTGTTGGCGATGAAATTGCGGGCCTCTGTCATCACCTCCTCTTTGGGTTTAGCCCTTCCAGGCACATTCCCCACGCCCTTTGCCTGCTCTGACGGCGCCATGAAAAGCCTGGTCGACTTTGCCGATTGGCGTCGAAAGATTGGGTATGCGTACATTTTCTGAAAGAAAATAAGAAAAAAGACCTTTAGTCACCATTACAACAAATACCTGTATATTCAAGTGTGTACATTCAACTATATAAGTATAACAGAGGTTGCCTCAGGGCAAAGGCTGAAATCATTATTTTTCTGTGTGCATTTTTTTTAAAGAGGGGAGGCAACCTCTACTACAGTGTTTGTTTGTTTTTTAAAACATAGGGCACAATGTTTCAAATGGCAGAAGCAAAACATCTAAGGTAATCTAAACGAATGCGACTAAAACCGACTGTATGGCTATTAAATGAAACCTATACACATAGACATGCCAAACGATTATATATGCGAGGGCTGGCATCTACATTCAAAGCACCGCCCTGTCAGGCGGGGCCAGAGGTAGCTCGCCGCCTTTATAAGGACAGGTGTGGGCAATAAGTGCCTCTTCGTTTGAGGCCTGGTTGTGTGGCAGGGATGCAGGTCCGTGCGGGTAAGGGAGATTGAAGGAGAAATGTGTTATATTGCCTTATGGGAAAACTAATGAGGCCTTTTGTATATTTAGTTGTGGTGTGACTGTCGTGGGGTGATCCAGATTGAGCTCTAGTCCTGCGCTGAAGAGGTACTGTATGTGGTAGTGAACTAGGCAGAACTATAGGCACAGGGATGATCTGCGGGGAGTAGTCGTGGGATATGCACCCCTCCTTGCATGCAGTGTGATGGGTGTGAAGGGTAGCGGTCACTTCACTGGATTGTAGGTTGCTTGTCCTTGCAGTGTAGGTTGCAGTGGTTGGTGTGCACACGTGGTGGTTTCTATTGGGGTCTGTGATAGAAGCTCCCTGTGGTGAGTACCCTGTCCTGCCTATAGTTGGAGCCATTTTATCCTCTATTGTATTTCATGTTGTTAAGCCCTTTGCTATTTATATCTTAATAGTTAAGTATTTTAGTATTGTGAAATAAAATAACTTGGACTAATCTGACATCTGTTTTCCTTTTCAGGTCCGTTGCCAGTATAGTTTCTATTCCAAATAAATACTATTTGAATTGAACCCACGTCTCCCGCTCTTTCTGAACCCTTTAAAACTTGTCAACACTCGGATGGTCGGTGTTTAGGGTATATAGTTTATTTTCCGCCGATTATCCCCCCTCTGTAACCTGGGTGGGGTCACATTACATATGTATTACATATGTGAGATTACCGACAGACGCGATTTTTCAATAGCACCTGCTACCCAATAACGCATAGATAGATAGATAGCTAGATAGATCGATTATTTATTGTCCGTTAAGGACATTTGTTGCCACCGTCTGTATAGCGCCTACACAACCTTATCAAAACACATAGCAACATTACTACCCAGAAACGGCACACTACAACAACGGTAATTAACGACAACGTTACCGTTTGCAAGCTACCGGCAATGTCAACACCAACGGCTGTAGCAGACAATTTGTCCGATAACGGTACACCACGTCTAAAAAAGCATCTTACCTTTATTGAGAAATGGATGAACTCCGCGAAACAACGCGATTGGTTAAAAGGTTGACTAGGGGTGGGCTTACTTTGGGCTTACTTTCGCGAAAGAAGGAACGTGATTGGCTATGGTTGGGCTTACTTTCGCGGAGGAAGGAACGTGATTGGCTTACGTTGGGCTTACTTTGGGCTTACTTTGGGCTTACATTGGCGGAACTGGCAGAACACGGTAAGCGCAAGCGAGAGGTAGCTGGATCGATGCCCGCATTCTCCAAAAGCCTGCATTTTTGACAGATTTCACAGAATGTCCAGTTCAAGGACAACTGCTTGAAATGGAGAACTGCTGTATACTTTTAAATGTTTTATATTTGCAACAAACTTTGGCAGGTAAGCATAAAACTATGAAAACTAACAATTTTACGTTAACCCAGTTAAAGGCACAATTTGCAAGACCTCACAACATTGTTTTGACTTTTCTGTTCAAAGCAGAAACATTCCAAGACATTGACAGCACACATTTGATGTTCTTCAAAGAAACAGTGTCAATGAGCCTTCGGCAAATACGGAACCGCCTGAACAGGGACTTGAACCCTGGACCCTCAGATTAAAAGTCTGATGCTCTACCGTCTGAGCTACCCAGGCTTCAAGCAACTTGTTTTGAAGTGTTCAGAAAAAAACCCGCTGCAATATTTGGGGAATTACAAAATAGAGGCGAGACTGGTGAAAGGAAACACCTTCTAATCTGGAGTCCAAAGGCAATGTCAAGTGTTAAGGAAACACCTTCTAATCTGGAGTCCAAAGGCAGTGTCGGGGAATTAGCTCAAATGGTAGAGCGCTCGCTTAGCATGCGAGAGGTAGCGGGATCAATGCCCGCATTCTCCAAATTCTGCATTTTTGACAGATTTCACGGAACGTTCCATTTCAAGGACAACTGCTTGAAATGGAGAACTGCTGTATACTTTGAAATGTTTTTTATTTGCAACGAACTTTGGCAGGTAAGCATAAAACTATAAAACCTAACATCATTTTACATTAACCCAGTTAAAGGCACAATTTGTGAGACCTCACAACATTGTTTTGACTCTTCTGTTCAAAGCAGAACCATTCCAAGACATTAAAAGTCTGATGCTCTACCGTCTGAGCTACCCAGGCTTCAAGCAACTTGTTTTGAAGTGTTCAGAAAAAAACCCGCTGCAATATTTGGGGAATTACAAAATAGAGGCGAGACTGGTGAAAGGAAACACCTTCTAATCTGGAGTCCAAAGGCAGTGTCGGGGAATTAGCTCAAATGGTAGAGCGCTCGCTTAGCATAGGCAGGGAGCCAATATTTGAGCCCCACGCAAGTGAAAAACACGGGAAATAAACACGGGAAAATATAGAATGATGCAATAACAGATATATTTTCCCCTGCAGCAACATTCAGGCGATATCCCTGTGCGTCATTTGACGTTTCGAGTTACGTTCTTCCCGTCACCGGCCATGAGTGGGATTCGAACCAGCGCTCTGCACATCAATACAATACAATTAATCAATACCCCCAATGGCTTATGATGATGATAATGATGCACAGTTTGAGTCTTGAATGTTGGTATGATCAGATTTAATGCATCTGAACCCAATATGTAAAATGAACAAATGCGCACACACACACACACACACACACACACTTCACACGTCTTCAGGAAAACATGTAAAAGTAGTATTAAAAATTAACATACACTTCAGAAAAAAAACATGCAGAAGTATGCATACAGGAAACTTTACACACAAGTACACTATTTACAAGTATATACAAGTATATACAAAGCATGCAAAAGTATGCATAGAGGACACTTTACACACAAGTACACTATTTACAAGTATATACAATATATACAAGTATATACAAAGCATGCAAAAGTATGCATACAGGACACTTTACACACAAGTACACTATTTACAAGTATATACAATATATACAAGTATATACAAAGCATGCAAAAGTATGCATACAGGACACTTTACACACAAGTACACTATTTACAAGTATATACAATATATACCGGTACAAGTATATACAAAGCATGCAAAAGTATGCATACAGGACACTTTACACACAAGTACACTATTTACAAGTATATACAATATATACAAGTATATACAAAGCATGCAAAAGTATGCATACAGGAAACTTTACACACAAGTACACTATTTACAAGTATATACAATATATACAAGTATATACAAAGCAATATATACAAGTATATACAAAGCATGCCCAGGGACCAGACTCATATTATTTTATTTTGCTGCTCTCTGTTCTGCCAACCACTCATCAAGTGATTTGCCATTTGAGGCACGTGAGCAGAAGGTGGCCTTGCCATGACGACTATGCCCAAAGTCCTTTGTTTTGGGCTGTCCACATTGGCTACAGGTATTGTAAGTGACCCCTCTCATATATTTCCTTTTCTGCACTCCACTCTCCTCCTCAAGGGCCCGACGGCGCCTGTTCCTCTGTGTGAACCGGGACACAGGAGCAGCTGGAGCAGGAACAAGTGGAGCTGGGCCTGCACTGGATGTCTGATGGGAGTTTGATGCAGTGGGGGCAGGTGTGATGGGGCACTCCCTGGTGGCAGCAGCCGGGCGTCGGCCTGGCCGCAGATCAGGAGCCTGCCCCTCCAGATTTGGAGGGAGGACAAATTCATGCCGTGGGCCTGATGTCGGAGGAAGGAGCTGCAGTTGTTCCTTCGGGGGTGGAAGCTGGTCAGGTGCCACAGGAATCGGGTTGGTTGGAGCCATTCCCTGAGAAAGGACACTCATCTCCTGATTCTTATGCCGCCGTTGAAACCTGAGAGAAGATCATTGGTGTTAGATATGTATTCATTAGAGAATTATTCAGTCACTTAGCGGTAAATAATTTATTGAACAGCATTCTGTTGAACTGTGTGTGTGCGTGTGTGCATGTGTCCATGTGTGGTTGTGTGAGTGGGTGCGCATGTATGAGTTTAAGTGTGTATGTGGTGAAGATGTCATACATATGATTGTTTACTTGCACTTGCACTCTTCAATTGATTACTAACTGATTTTTATATAACTGTTTTTACTGTAACTATGTATAGCTCTTGTGAAGCACATTGAGTCTGCCTTATAACGCTGTGCACTTTGCACAAGACAACAACTTTACAAATAAAATTGAATTGAATTGAATTGAATTAAATAATGTGCCTGTCCTACCACTGAATGAGTGTCCGTTGATTAAGCTCAAAGAGCTGGATCTTTGTCCCCTGCATAACCCTTGGACTGTTGAGCACTAACTCCCGGATGTGGTGGTAGTCGCGGAGAATCTTAGACCACCTGGGGGTGGAAACGCCTGCCTTCTTGGTTGTTGTCTTGTGCAAAGTGCACAGCGTTATGCACATGGCCTCAACCAAGCGGCTGGTGTTGGGCCACTGAGCTGGCCCCCCAGGATGTCCTATCAAGCAGCGCTTAACACTCTCCACACCCGGCGTGACTCCAGACCGCTTGGGAGCCTTAAAACGGCCATGTGGCAGTCGCTCCTGATGCCGAGGCTGGTAGTTGACCCGCGTCTTGTCACAGTCCGGGAGAGCTGTCCACAGCTGGATGACCTGGGTCACCTGCAGTACACTGAGGTAAGATGCCTCACGGAGACCCACCAGGTAAGCAGCAAGATCCTGGACTTTGTCCCACCCAGCGACCCCATTCGGTCCAATGACTGCTCCCTAATAAATGGATTGATTAGTAGTAGTAGTAAATGGGAAATAAAATGTAATTGAGTTTAATTTGAAATAGCCATTAAAGTGTCTTACCTGAGCCTCATCGGACAGATTGGTATCACTGTCCAGTGCAGCCTGAGAGGTGTCAGGCAGTGCTGAAGGGGCAGCGGCAGGATGTTGTCCTCCATCACATGACATGGACGGCAGATCATCAGGTGATGCAGGGGCCTGAGGTGGAGAGGCCTGAGGACTCGTCATCAGTGATGAGGGCAGTTGACGGGAGGGGTCATCTTCATGGAGCACAGGAACTGTGATGTCCTCCGTGTTCTCATCTTCAAATCCCTCATCTTGAATGTCCTCATCATTGATCTCCTCCACCAGCATGGCCTCCTCCACTGGGTTCTGGAGCACTGGAGTCAGTGCTTTGCCGGTCTGGCTATACAAGTACTCCATTCCCAGCAATTCACCTGCAAAAACAAAACAGAAAAAAGAGAGTATTCTTAATATTTTTAAGCAATATAGCACTCATGATCGTGGGGTTGGTGATGTATAATCCACCGATGTTGATACCTCTGGCCTCGTGGATATAATATCTATTACATTGAAGGTTAATTTGATTCATGAATAGTCTTATTTAAAAACAAATTAATTAAGTTTCTCTCTCTCATGTTGAATGAGGAATCATTTCTTGCCTGTGTACGCTCCAGGGGTGCGATAGCGCTCATCCCAGCATGTCCCTAGCACCTTTCGGCTGAGCTGGTCCACTGCCTCTCTCAAAGTGCTGCCGTAAGAGCGGACGGAAGGTGATCCCTTCACGGCATCCTCCATCCGGTCATCATTCCAGCGCATCAGCCCTTCAAGAAGATACGCCTGGAAATGCGCATCACTGGCACTGGTTCCTGAAGGTTATATAAACAAATAAGCATTTGAAATGCTATGAATAATCTTTAACATAGAATTATGTTAAAAAGAATTGTCATTACAATCAGACATACTGAGAAAAATAGTTCTTAAACTAGGGTAGAAAAGGACTGTAATTCTACTGTAAAACAGAAACTAGTAACCCATATGTATGCCATACCTGGAATAAATCTGTTTAGGTGGAGGTGGAAGGACTCCAGCGAGGTAGAGCCACGGGCACACCTGTAGCAGCACAGCTCCACACCGCCTTTGTTCAGGGTGCCTGTCTTTGTGTACAGCTGGAAGTCCTCTGGGTCTTGGATACAGGCCACGTGTTTCTCCTGCTCCTGCCATATGTGTTGGATTCGTTGGTGGTCCAGCAGAGGAACACCTAGAGTGTCCTTCCCACTTGCACTGTCAAACAGACTGATCAGTGACCCAATCAGTCTGGTGGTCTCCTCCACCCCTCTGGTCCTCCTCCTGCAGTGCCGTGCCAACTCCCTCCGGTTAATGCGAGTGGTCACCGCCTCCTCCGAGATGTGGCCAATCCTCCGTGCTGTCAGCTCACCCTCCTTGGCACGGCGAAGAGCAGCAACATCCTCCAGATCCCACTCAAATATGCATGTGGACAGGCGTGCCATGAAAATGCCATAGAGGGGGTGGGCTTCGGTTGTGACACCTGCAGCAAACCGGCGCATGAAATGCCATATATCAAGGCGCACTTGAAGCCCGTCCCACTCAGCATACATGGTCTTCACCCGACAAGGGCCATGCTGACTGCAGCAGTCTCTGTCCACATACATAATTTTTGGTGGCGGCTCTCCTGCCTCCCTGTACCGCTTCATTAGGCCAGCTGCCATGGCGTCAAGTGCTTGTCCCTCGCCGGCTGTCATAACGGAGACAAGAACTTGACCGTGCTCGTTCCCCACATTTGTGCACCAAGCAGCTGTACCTGCAGCAGCACCAGCCAGTTTCTTGGTGACTTTTTTGGTGGAGTCCATCTTGAGCACAGAGCCGAAGATGGATGTAATTTTGGCCTTCACCAAATGAAGTCTGCCAAGAACATCCCTGGCGTACACGGCCAACAGCCACTTAGGCTTGGGAAGGTCAGGGAGCTCGGGAGGCTTAGCGAAGGCAGGGGGGCGCACGAGAGAAAGCCTTGTGAAAGGCTCACAAGCCGTCAAGTACTGCAGGACACGCTGCAGCCATGCCTCGCTGTGTTGCTCCTGCAGCTTCTTGTACAGCTGTGTCACGCTGTTGCCCATGGTCCTCTCCCTCATCATCCGCAGCACCCGGATGTCACATGAGTATCTAAGGCAAGAAGAGTGTAATGTAGACAGCAACACAAACAACACAAACAGAAGCACCTGATAATTAACATTCATTGTTATGAATTACCTGTACGTCAGCAAAGCTGGAAACTGGCTGCGATGGCCCATGTCCAGCTGCCCTAAGATGTCCTCGGACCAACCAGGATACTTCTTAGAGCAGCCTTTGCACTCCAGGTACTCAGTGGCAAGGTCATACCACCCGTCGATGTCCAACACCTGGCGAACTGTCTGGTACAGTCCTGCTGCTGTTAGCTTGTGTTTGCCACAGGCTGGACGAACGCAGACAAGAGGAAATTTAAACATCTTTCGGGGCATCCACAAGAACAGCGGCCGGCCGAAGAAGTGGTCAGGTGAGGCGGGAGGCTGGGTGTGAATGAGTAGGGGCTGAGGAGGATACCACCAAAGTTTCACTTTGGACACCAGCTCTCGCTTGCCGGTTTGTGGGTTGGCTTGAAATAAAGCCCGCCGAATCCAATCCTGCTGGAAACGTGGAAGCTGGTCCTTCCAGGGACTGGGAAGCTCAGCTGGTGGCTGATGATCTGGTATGGCTGCTGGAGGGGGATCAGCACAGGCCAGCACAGTCGTTGCAAGAGCTAATAAAGGAGAAATTAAGCAGGCAGCAAAACATTATTAGGTATATATCTTAAATGTAGACCTTTTCAATTAAATAACACTAAACATTCTCGCAATATTTGCATTTGCGTCACATGCCACACCTGTATTTAGCTGTGCTTCACATTGCGATACAGCAGATATCAGCTCCTCATCATCATCATCATCCTCAAAAGCAACGAAAAGCTGCCGTTTGGCCGAACCCTCGGTCCTGGGGTTTGCAGGCGGATTTGGAGCTAGAGCTGGTAAAAAGTGGACAAGTCTGTGTAGTCAGGTAAAATGGTAAAGCTATACATGTAGAACTGCTGTAAGGAAAATTCAAAATGCACACTCCTACTCACAGGATTTAACTGGTGACATCAGCTTTCTTGCTAGCTGTGAGGGAGAAAAATGTTTGCCACGCGCCAGCAGCGCTTTCACAGTGGATTGCTTCCATGCACCAGTTCCAGAAGCTGCAGGTGGCGGAGCACAAGATGTGGAGGCTTCAGAGGAAGTGGAGGCTGCAGGTGGAGGTGCAGATGATGTGGAGGCTGCAGGTGGAGGTGCAGAGGTGCTGGAGGCTGCAGGGGGCGGAGCAGAAGCGCTGGAGACTGCAGGTGGCGCAGCAGAGGTGCTGGAGGCAGACGCACGTCTTTTCAAGACATAAGCCTTGAAAATGGCCATGTTGGTGTTGGGCCGGGCATCTGCTCGAACCAGGTAGTTAATGAGGTTCTGGGCCTTCAAGGTTTTGTCCTCATAAACCTCCTTCATGGATTGGCCCTGAAACTCACCAAACTCCACCATCAACCAGCCCTGGTCTCCAGTTTCACGCGCTTTAGCCTGCATCCTCATCTTCCTCTGGAACTTTTCCAGTTCCTCATTCACCTCTCTGATCTGAGACGCATACTGCAGGAGCAGCTGTTTGTTCTCAGACAGAGGGTTTGGCTGTGCACTTTCCTTGGAAATACTCTGCAATAAATACAGAGCATAGCCAAGGTTGTTCTCCATCAACCACCTGAATCTCTGGCCCTGGTACATGCCAAACTGAAGCTGGCAGTGCGCCAGTGTCAAAAAATGATCACTGGGGTCCCCACCATTGTTGGCGATGAAATTGCGGGCCTCTGTCATCACCTCCTCTTTGGGTTTAGCCCTTCCAGGCACATTCCCCACGCCCTTTGCCTGCTCTGACGGCGCCATGAAAAGCCTGGTCGACTTTGCCGATTGGCGTCGAAAGATTGGGTATGCGTACATTTTCTGAAAGAAAATAAGAAAAAAGACCTTTAGTCACCATTACAACAAATACCTGTATATTCAAGTGTGTACATTCAACTATATAAGTATAACAGAGGTTGCCTCAGGGCAAAGGCTGAAATCATTATTTTTCTGTGTGCATTTTTTTTAAAGAGGGGAGGCAACCTCTACTACAGTGTTTGTTTGTTTTTTAAAACATAGGGCACAATGTTTCAAATGGCAGAAGCAAAACATCTAAGGTAATCTAAACGAATGCGACTAAAACCGACTGTATGGCTATTAAATGAAACCTATACACATAGACATGCCAAACGATTATATATGCGAGGGCTGGCATCTACATTCAAAGCACCGCCCTGTCAGGCGGGGCCAGAGGTAGCTCGCCGCCTTTATAAGGACAGGTGTGGGCAATAAGTGCCTCTTCGTTTGAGGCCTGGTTGTGTGGCAGGGATGCAGGTCCGTGCGGGTAAGGGAGATTGAAGGAGAAATGTGTTATATTGCCTTATGGGAAAACTAATGAGGCCTTTTGTATATTTAGTTGTGGTGTGACTGTCGTGGGGTGATCCAGATTGAGCTCTAGTCCTGCGCTGAAGAGGTACTGTATGTGGTAGTGAACTAGGCAGAACTATAGGCACAGGGATGATCTGCGGGGAGTAGTCGTGGGATATGCACCCCTCCTTGCATGCAGTGTGATGGGTGTGAAGGGTAGCGGTCACTTCACTGGATTGTAGGTTGCTTGTCCTTGCAGTGTAGGTTGCAGTGGTTGGTGTGCACACGTGGTGGTTTCTATTGGGGTCTGTGATAGAAGCTCCCTGTGGTGAGTACCCTGTCCTGCCTATAGTTGGAGCCATTTTATCCTCTATTGTATTTCATGTTGTTAAGCCCTTTGCTATTTATATCTTAATAGTTAAGTATTTTAGTATTGTGAAATAAAATAACTTGGACTAATCTGACATCTGTTTTCCTTTTCAGGTCCGTTGCCAGTATAGTTTCTATTCCAAATAAATACTATTTGAATTGAACCCACGTCTCCCGCTCTTTCTGAACCCTTTAAAACTTGTCAACACTCGGATGGTCGGTGTTTAGGGTATAGTTTATTTTCCGCCGATTATCCCCCCTCTGTAACCTGGGTGGGGTCACATTACATATGTATTACATATGTGAGATTACCGACAGACGCGATTTTTCAATAGCACCTGCTACCCAATAACGCATAGATAGATAGATAGCTAGATAGATCGATTATTTATTGTCCGTTAAGGACATTTGTTGCCACCGTCTGTATAGCGCCTACACAACCTTATCAAAACACATAGCAACATTACTACCCAGAAACGGCACACTACAACAACGGTAATTAACGACAACGTTACCGTTTGCAAGCTACCGGCAATGTCAACACCAACGGCTGTAGCAGACAATTTGTCCGATAACGGTACACCACGTCTAAAAAAGCATCTTACCTTTATTGAGAAATGGATGAACTCCGCGAAACAACGCGATTGGTTAAAAGGTTGACTAGGGGTGGGCTTACTTTGGGCTTACTTTCGCGAAAGAAGGAACGTGATTGGCTATGGTTGGGCTTACTTTCGCGGAGGAAGGAACGTGATTGGCTTACGTTGGGCTTACTTTGGGCTTACTTTGGGCTTACATTGGCGGAACTGGCAGAACACGGTAAGCGCAAGCGAGAGGTAGCCGGATCGATGCCCGCATTCTCCAAAAGCCTGCATTTTTGACAGATTTCACAGAATGTCCAGTTCAAGGACAACTGCTTGAAATGGAGAACTGCTGTATACTTTTAAATGTTTTATATTTGCAACAAACTTTGGCAGGTAAGCATAAAACCATAAAACCTAACAATTTTACGTTAACCCAGTTAAAGGCACAATTTGCAAGACCTCACAACATTGTTTTGACTTTTCTGTTCAAAGCAGAAACATTCCAAGACATTGACAGCACACATTTGATGTTCTTCAAAGAAACAGTGTCAATGAGCCTTCGGCAAATATGGAACCGCCTGAACAGGGACTTGAACCCTGGACCCTCAGATTAAAAGTCTGATGCTCTACCGTCTGAGCTACCCAGGCTTCAAGCAACTTGTTTTGAAGTGTTCAGAAAAAAACCCGCTGCAATATTTGGGGAATTACAAAATAGAGGCGAGACTGGTGAAAGGAAACACCTTCTAATCTGGAGTCCAAAGGCAATGTCAAGTGTTAAGGAAACACCTTCTAATCTGGATTCCAAAGGCAGTGTCGGGGAATTAGCTCAAATGGTAGAGCGCTCGCTTAGCATGCGAGAGGTAGCGGGATCAATGCCCGCATTCTCCAAATTCTGCATTTTTGACAGATTTCACGGAACGTTCCATTTCAAGGACAACTGCTTGAAATGGAGAACTGCTGTATACTTTGAAATGTTTTTTATTTGCAACGAACTTTGGCAGGTAAGCATAAAACTATAAAACCTAACATCATTTTACATTAACCCAGTTAAAGGCACAATTTGCGAGACCTCACAACATTGTTTTGACTCTTCTGTTCAAAGCAGAACCATTCCAAGACATTAAAAGTCTGATGCTCTACCGTCTGAGCTACCCAGGCTTCAAGCAACTTGTTTTGAAGTGTTCAAAAAAAACCCGCTGAAATATTTGGGGAATTACAAAATAGAGGCGAGACTGGTGGAAGGAAACACCTTCTTATCTGGAGTCCAAAGGCAGTGTCGGGGAATTAGCTCAAATGGTAGAGTGCTCGCTTAGCATGTGAGAGGTAGCGGGATCGATGCCCGCATTCTCCAAAAGCCTGCATTTTTCACAGATTTCACAGAACGTCCATTTCAAGGACAACTGCTTGAAATGGAGAACTGCTGTATACTTTGAAATGTTTGTTATTTGCAACGAACTTTGGCAGGTAAGCATAAAACTATGAAACCTAACAATTTTACGTTAAGCCAGTTAAAGGCACAACTTGCAAGACCTGACAACATTGTTTCGACTTTTCTGTTCAAAGCAGAACCATTCCAAGACATTGACAGCACACATTCGATGTTCTTCAAAGAAACAATGTCAATGAGCCTTCTGCAAATAAGGAACCGCCTGAACAGGGACTTGAACCCTGGACCCTCAGATTAAAAGTCTGATGCTCTACCGTCTCCGCTAAAGCTGGGGAACAATAGTCTGTATGGGGGGGGGGAGAAGGAGAAAGAAGGGGAAGAAGGGGGAAGGGAAAAAATGAAGAAAAAGAGAGAAAAAGAGAGAAAAAAATGAGAAATTGAGTGAAAATGAAGTGAATTGAGAGTTACTATTGACTCTGATACCCATCGAAAGGTATGGGATGCACTTTTGACCCTGTTAGTTTGAAAAATATGCCTAAACACGACATTTTACTTAAATACAGCATGGGGAGCTTTGGAATAGAGGGTCATGAGTTTGATCCCCGACCAGCACATGTCTCTCTTAATCCAAAGTCTTACCAAATGTCACAAATCTTTCAAATATCACTTAATATGTGAAACAAATTGGACAGTGGTTTATTGTGAATGCTATAAAACTAAATAGTAATACTTTATGTTGTTTTAATTATCACATAATGTACATAATGTATACATATGTAAATGTTAGTAATGAAAGAAACATTTGTAATAATCACTAGTCACACCTACACACTTAACTTGTACTTTTGAATGTATCAAACAATTATTATATGTTATGTTTGTTTTAGAAAAAATAAATACAGTGTAATTAACAATTAATGAAATAAGTAAGTATAGAATGTGGAACTATTTGCAATACTGTTCTGTTGATGTACATTTTCTCATCATTTCATTATCTGCTTGAGGTTGCAAAAAGCTAAACTGCTGACTTCTATTAAAACAGATATTTGTTGTTAGAAATGAGCCAGACATACTGTTGTAGAAATGTAGTCCAAATTTATTACAAAATATACATATTAATTCTCTCACACACAAACAAATAAAAAATGATATACAATAAATATAATAAATGAACTAAATACAACAAAATGATAAATACAGCTAGGAAATGCTGCTCTACATGTAAAAACCTGGTAAAAACTAATTATTTATTTAGTGGAACAATTCAACAACTCAACATGCAATGAACTAATACAACATTTCTTTTAAATTATTTACACTATTTACACACTGAGACAGAGAATGACAGACAGCTATTTTTTATCTGCCCTCTTCCTCCGCATCTCCTCCATCCACTGGTCAAGTGGCACACCAGCATTTAGGGGACAATAAATGAAGCCGAAGTACTGGCTGTGGCCAGTGTCCCTGTTGCGGGGCTGGTGGCACTTACTGCATTTATTCTTCTCCACTGTCCGATTGTAAGCCCTCCGGGCAGTTGACAGGGGAGGAGGGGGACCAGCAGGAGCAATCCTTATATCTGCAGGGACTGGTGGGGTCAAAAACACAAAGGCAGGCCTGGGGTTGGGGACAATAGGCAAAGGGGCAGAGGTAGGTGGAGGTGCCTGCACCGTGAACAACTGCCTCTGAGCTGGCAACCTCGGGCGGACAGACTGTGGAGGATGGGGGTGTTGGGCTGGAGCTGCAGACTTCCTTTTGACCACTGCCTGTCCTGCTGTACTTACAGGCAAGTGGTACTGATGCTGGGGGCCAGGCTGTGGGGCTGCAGCAGTGGGGCGTACCTGTACAGGTGGGAGAGGTGCAGGAGCAACAGGAATAGAGGCAGGCAAGTTGACCCCTTGCAGGAGAATACTACGTTCCTGCCTCTTCAGTCGCTTGTTGTGCCACTGGATCAGTGTTGTTTGATTTACATCAAACAACTGCAGACTAGTGCTCTGCATGACTGTACCGTTACCCAGTACCAGCTGTCGGACCTTGCTGTAGTCCCTGAGAATCAGAGTCCATCTTGTTAGTGCATAATTGGCCTGTTTTTTGGGGCTCTTATGGATGTTGCAGAGTTTAACAAAGATGGACTCAACGAGACGACAACAGTCTGGCCACTGGGCAGGGGATCCTGTTGATCCTAAGACACAACGTGTCATGCTCTCCACACCTGCCGTGAATTCAGGTTTCTTTTTTGAAACCCTGAAGCGTCCTGTTGTCAGACGCACCTGGTGCCGTGCCGCATATACCACTCGCCGCTGGTCGTATGGCAGAAGGTCCTGCCAGAGGGCTATGATGGTACTGGCCTGCTGGTAGTTCAGTGTTTGGCCAGTTTCAGTCCGCAGCCCCACCAAGTACTCTGCCAGGCTGTCCACTCTTTCCATCCCTGGGACACTGTGGTCATCCACAGCCTGGTAAAGATAAGGGTACAGCAAAATCAATTGATAACTTGTGATATCAATAATATCACGTAAAAAATCAAGTAAAAAAAACAACACAGATGTCAGTCACAAAAAGACTTACCATTTGTTGCTCAGGTGCTGCTGAGGTCACGGCAGGCGGCCCAGAGGGGGCAGCTGTAGCAGTGGAGAGAGAGGCTGGGAGGGTGGTGGCAGCTGTTGTGCCAGTGGGCGTGGTTGTGCGCTCAAACACAATCTGTTAAATGTAATAAAATAAACATCAAAATCATACTATTACAAGAAATACAATAACACTGCTGTTACTTTATGAGACAAGTATGATACATTCAGCGTGTCACAAAAAGACTTACCATTTGTTGCTCAGGTGCTGCTGAGGTCACGGCAGGCGGCCCAGAGGGGGCAGCTGTAGCAGTGGAGAGAGAGGCTGGGAGGGTGGTGGCAGCTGTTGTGCCAGTGGGCGTGGTTGTGCGCTCAAACACAATCTGTTAAATGTAATAAAATAAACATCAAAATCATACTATTACAAGAAATACAATAACACTGCTGTTACTTTATGAGACAAGTATGATACATTCAGCGTGTCACAAAAAGACTTACCATTTGTTGCTCAGGTGCTGCTGAGGTCACGGCAGGCGGCCCAGAGGGGGCAGCTGTAGCAGTGGAGAGAGAGGCTGGGAGGGTGGTGGCAGCTGTTGTACCAGAGGACACCCTGGTCAGCAAATCCACGGCCTGGGGAAAAAGGAATACAAAAAAATAAAAATTCACATCATGCCACAAGTGAAACAGGTGATACATCACATAATAAAAACACTTACCAGCTGTTGTTGAGGTGCTGCTGGGGTGATGGCTGGTGAAACCGAAGGACCGGCAGTTGCAGCAGCAGCAAGGAGAGAAGCTGGAGGTATGGTGGGGTGTGAGGGGACTGGCGCAGAGCTTGAAGCGATAGCTGATGAGCCAGAGGACACGTCCAGTCGCTCAATGGTCGGGTCCAAGCCAGCATCTTCAAAGCCCTCATCTTCCAAATCCGCCTCAGTGCCTACATCCTCCAGCATCTGGTCTGTCTCCTCTGAATCCGGATGTACATCCTGCATGGCCCTTCCTGTCTGGCGGTACAGGTAGTCTATACCTATTAGCTCCCCTAGGACGGACAAAAGAATCGAAAGAGGAAAATAAGCTTTCACCAAATTCATAAAAGATTATTCTATTTTATGGATATAAAAAATAACCTCATAATGATGGAAAGCTAAAACTCACCAGTGTAAACTGCAGGAGGCTGAAAAGAGGGAACAAGCTTCCTTCCAAGCACCTTGACACTGTAGGTGTTGACACAGTGTACAAGATCCCCCGAGTAGCTGAGCAGGGAGGGAGGCTTGACTGCCAGGGATGCAGCTTTGCGGTCCTGGTTCCACCGGTTGAGGCCTTCCAGGAGGTACAGCTGGAAATTCAGGCTGTTGGCACTCGTACCTTAACAAAGTACAAATGTGAGCAATAACTGTAGGTTAACTTGTTGTACTTGGTCACTTGAAAGATATTCATTGTGTCACTTTTTTTACAGGATGGCAGTAATAATCCTAATAATAAAAGTAAACTAAAATGTTAAACTGCAAATATTTAATCTTGCTGATGAATAGCGCCTCAAACTGACCTGGAATGAACCTGTTCAGATGTAAGTGGAAAGACTCGAGCGATGTGGACCCTCTGGCACACCTGTAATTCGGCAGAACAATGCCCCCAATGGTGGTGGTGCCAGTCTCAGCATACAGCAGCACACCTGGTTCATCCTGGATGCACTTAACATGCTTCCTCTGGATTTGCCAGATGTGCTGCATCCTCTCCTGGTCCAAGAGAGGGACACCAAGAAGGTCTCTGCCCTTTACCCCCACCAGCTCACTGAGAAGGTTTCCAATCATGAGGATGGTCTGCTGCTCTCCTCTTGTCCGCCTTCTGCAGTGCCGGGACAGCTCGTTCTTAGTGATCCTCTGGTCCACAAGTTGGTCTGTGATGCCGGGGACACCTTCCCGCTTCAGCTGTTCCCTCTTGGCTCGTCGCAGCAAGGCAACATCACCACTGTCCCACTCGAAAATGCAGCATGACAGTTTTGCCATGAAGACAGGGTACAGAGGATGTGCATCCTTTGTACACCCCGATGCCAGTCGCCGCATGAAGTGGTAGATGTCCAGCTTGACAACCAGGTCTGGCCACCCACCAAACCTTTCTTTTAACTTTGTTGGCCCCATGCCCTCTCGACAACAGTCACAGTCCACATAGAGTAGCTGAGGAGGAGCCACACCAGCATCGCTGTACCTGCGGATGAGGTCAGCTGCCATCATGTCCAGAGCGGGACCCTCCTGAGCAGTCAGGACACTGATCAGAATTTGGCCCACCTCATTGCTCACTGAGGTAAGCCACAGTGCCGTCCCCTTGGCAAGGCCTGACAGCTTCTTGGTGATCTGAAATCGCACAGAAAAGACAGACAATCGTAATTGTATCATGTGTAATCACAGTGAAATGTAACAAATCACAGTGTATTACTAGTGTAATAGTGCTATGTTGTTGTTTTTTAAATAAAGCATTCATCATTAATTTCATATCTCATGTCTCTACCACTAGTGTTGTATTTTAGACTACTTTTGTTTGTAATGTAGGATTTTATAGAAACACGCTGCTAACAGTTAAAAATGTTTACCTTTTTTGTAGAGTCCATTTTTAAGATCCGGCCAAAGGTGGATGTTATGCTGGCTTTGATGTGGTCCAGCCTGCTCAGGATGTCTCGGCCATAGACAGCCAGCATCCACCTGTGTGACGGGATAGCCACTGGCTCAGGTGGCTCCTGGAATGTCACAGGGAGCAGGCTTGGCCGGTCAACAAAGTCCGAGCATGCGCCAAGATACCGGGAGAGACGCTTAAGCCACTCCTCGCTGTGGTTCTCCATCAGCTGCCTGACCAAGCGAGTGGGGCTGTTACCCAGGGTCCTCTCCCTCAGAAAGCGAATGACACGCATGTCACAAGCGTATCTGTATTAAACAAAGGGGAAGAGAGACAGAAAGAGACAAACATTATCAACAGCACAATTTTTACTGTATTTCAGTGACAAACATTTGTGACACAGGCTAAATGCGTATAATTGGTATACTCACCTTTTAGTCAGGATCAGCCTGAACTCCTGCTTGTGCGCCAAATCCAGCTGGTCCAGGATGGTCTTGCTGGTGGAAATGTAGCTGGTTTTGCAACCGACTGAACTGCACCAAAGAGTCTCTGTTATCATCAAATAGTACCTATCCACATCCAGAACCTGACGGGCTCTCTTGTGGGCTCCGTAGCCTGTGAGCTGTTTCCCACAAACAGGACAGGACAACCTCACCTTCCATAGGTGATATGGCATCCACAAGAGAAGCCTGTGTGTGAAAAAGCGCTCTGGAGTGGGGGCCTGATGATATATGAGCGCTGGCTCTGGTGGATCATACCACAGTTTCAGATCAGTGCGCAGCCGCTGGTGCTTCCACAGAGCTACTGAAATCCATTTCTGGTCTTGAAGTGGTATGGTCTTCATCAGCTTTGCAGGCAGCCATCCAGGCTCTGAACAAGGAGCAGGCGCCACACCTTCAGCCAGTGGCAGAGTGTCAGGAACTGGGTGGATTGAGGCACCAGTCACAGGTGGAGCAGCAGATGGAAGAGCAGAGGCAGCTGCAGAGGTGACAGGAGCAGAGGAGGGACCAGAGGAGGCAGCAGCTGACACTTCCTAATTTATAGATTTAAAAAAAAAAAGGCAAATATATAGACATGATTACAAGCCATGAAGGACGCTTGAAGTTTAGTAAAATATCAGTGTGAAGAAGACAATTTAATTGAAGAGTTTCTCACAGCTCCAGCAGCGGCAGATGGAACAGAGGAGGTTGAGGTGGTTGCAGACACAGGAGAGGGCGGAAGAGAGAGAGGAGAAACACTCTGAATGAACATCCTGGGACTGCGGGCAGGTGATGGTGTCCTCCTTGCCAAAGTACTGGACATGGCCGAGGAGTTAGAAGCACTACTGCTGGGCTGTAAGAATAAGAGCACAGTTTACAGCGTTATGAATAAAATAATCATTATTAGGTGTTACAGTAATGAAGACAAGATCATTTCAACACATCTTCATGAAATGAAAATCCCACTATAGTTACTAAATCATAAAAAGAATAACAGTGCATATTGTAAAATAAATTGCAAGCTGTGTCATTCTCTTTACATTACCTTGTTTGCTTGCTTCCCAGCCAAACTTAGGTTTGGTTTTAACGCAGCCCCATGTGATCCACCAAACCTTTGCTTTGTAAACTGACAAAAAGAAAAAAGTAACTTAAAGTGGATCCTTTTTATATAAATGTTATTTATTTGTATAAACATCAGTAAATCCTCATTACTTACCGATGCCAAAGTCAAAGTCGGCTTGGTTGGTGTCCGCCCAGGTGTTGATGTCTGCCCAGATGTTGCGGCAGGTGATGCAGATGATGTTCCTGCTGGCTATAGGTTCACAGAAAAGAAAATCAAATTTAATAACACAGAATACAACAGCAACACGTCATATTTATATAAAAGACCTCTGATACCTTCTTTGCGTGGAAACCACAGCTGCATGCCTGTGTCCCTCCGAACAGAGACGTTTGTCCCCTCAGTTGCACAGGACATCTCTCGATCTGTAATGTTGTTCGACAGTGCATCGTAAGAATGTGTCCCCTTTGAATGTGACATAGCTTTATGTTTTATGATTGTACACATATGACTTTGTCCAAGTTTACCTTCACATAAAGATCATGCCACCTTTTCTGGTGTGATGCCGGCCTGTTTCCTGCCTCAGAGGGCCAGACCCCTGAAGCAGCGAATTTGCGAAGGCGGGACATCCACTCATCATCGCCCATAGCTCTATGTTTCTTAGAAGCCATCTGCCATTAATAGAGAAGAGTGCCACTTATGCCAAAGCAGCTAGAGTTTATAACTATTCAGTTTCATTGCACAGTACTGTATATAGCCATATCAATGTGGGTAGTTTCAACTCACTAAAATATATATAGTATAAAAACACCAGCATACAAATATAATTTATAAATGAGCAAACTCTTGGTTTCAGCTCGGTGTATCATATAGTAGTAACGTTATGCCATAATAACTTGTATTACAGTTTAGTTACATACAATCATATTAACTTTATAAATGTGTAAACATACTCAAGTTAAGCCTTGTGTTACAACAGGTGCAACAACTGAATACAACATAACGTTAAATCTCATTCATATTGTGTGCTCAAACTGCATGAGAATTATGCTTTAATGTTAACGTTATAACTTGTTGACGATGTAACGTCACTGTAATGGAGGGTGCTGCAGTAACGTTATGGTTACACGGTAATAACGTGAAATAACTCAGTAAATAACGTTAACAGTAACGTTAAATATTAGCGGCTGTGCCCGTATCAATATACACTTTGAAAATAACTTAACTTGTGCAATGACTAACGTTAACGTTAACCAATTCATATAGATATAACGTTAAACAGATAAAACAATGCAAAAATCTAAAAGTCTATTTTAAAAACGATTACAAAAAATATTACCCCTATGCTAATAGTCGTTTCTCTCTGTAGTAAATAAGTTTTAGATAGCTAGTTGAATTAATAAAAGAACACTTTTCTTACCTTGTTATCTCAGCGAGTCGGTTCAAAAATGGAAATGGCGAGACGCGATTGGTCTAGAAAGATGGAAATGACGAGACGCGATTGGTCTAGAAAGATGGAAATGACGAGACGCGATTGGTCTAGAAAGATGGAAATGACGAGACGTGATTCGTCTAGAAAGATGGAAATGACGAGACGTGATTGGTCTAGAAAGATGGAAATGACGAGCGGTGATTTGACGAGAAAGATGGAAATTTTGGAAATGCGCCACATTGATTGGCTGTCAAAGATGGAAATGACGAGAGGTGATTTGACGACAGTAAACAGTCTGTTGGTCCGCCGGCACCGCTACCCAGGCTTCAAGCAACTTGTTTTGAAGTGTTCAGAAAAAAACCCGCTGCAATATTTGGGGAACTACAAAATAGAGGCGGGACTGGTGAAAGGAAACACCTTCTAATCTGGAGTGCAAAGGCAGTGTCGGGGAATTAGCTCAAATGTTAGAGCGCTCGCTTAGCATGTGAGAGGTAGCGGGATCGATGCCCGCATTCTCCAAAAGCCTGCCTTTTTGACAGATTTCACGGAACGTTCCATTTCAAGGACAACTGCTTGAAATGGAGAACTGCTGTATACTTTGAAATGTTTTTTATTTGCAACGAACTTTGGCAGGTAAGCATAAAACTATAAAACCTAACATCATTTTACATTAACCCAGTTAAAGGCACAATTTGCGAGACCTCACAACATTGTTTTGACTCTTCTGTTCAAAGCAGAACCATTCCAAGACATTAAAAGTCTGATGCTCTACCGTCTGAGCTACCCAGGCTTCAAGCAACTTGTTTTGAAGTGTTCAGAAAAAAACCCGCTGCAATATTTGGGGAATTACAAAATAGAGGCGAGACTGGTGAAAGGAAACACCTTCTAATCTGGAGTCCAAAGGCAGTGTCGGGGAATTAGCTCAAATGGTAGAGCGCTCGCTTAGCATGCGAGAGGTAGCTGGATCGATGCCCGCATTCTCCAAAAGCCTGCATTTTTGACAGATTTCACAGAATGTCCAGTTCAAGGACAACTGCTTGAAATGGAGAACTGCTGTATACTTTTAAATGTTTTATATTTGCAACAAACTTTGGCAGGTAAGCATAAAACTATGAAACCTAACAATTTTACGTTAACCCAGTTAAAGGCACAATTTGCAAGACCTCACAACATTGTTTTGACTTTTCTGTTCAAAGCAGAAACATTCCAAGACATTGACAGCACACATTTGATGTTCTTCAAAGAAACAGTGTCAATGAGCCTTCGGCAAATACGGAACCGCCTGAACAGGGACTTGAACCCTGGACCCTCAGATTAAAAGTCTGATGCTCTACCGTCTGAGCTACCCAGGCTTCAAGCAACTTGTTTTGAAGTGTTCAGAAAAAAACCCGCTGCAATATTTGGGGAATTACAAAATAGAGGCAAGACTGGTGAAAGGAAACACCTTCTAATCTGGAGTCCAAAGGCAATGTCAAGTGTTAAGGAAACACCTTCTAATCTGGAGTCCAAAGGCAGTGTCGGGGAATTAGCTCAAATGGTAGAGCGCTCGCTTAGCATGCGAGAGGTAGCGGGATCAATGCCCGCATTCTCCAAATTCTGCATTTTTGACAGATTTCACGGAACGTTCCATTTCAAGGACAACTGCTTGAAATGGAGAACTGCTGTATACTATGAAATGTTTTTTATTTGCAACGAACTTTGGCAGGTAAGCATAAAACTATAAAACCCAACATCATTTTACATTAACCCAGTTAAAGGCACAATTTGCGAGACCTCACAACATTGTTTTGACTCTTCTGTTCAAAGCAGAACCATTCCAAGACATTAAAAGTCTGATGCTCTACCGTCTGAGCTACCCAGGCTTCAAGCAACTTGTTTTGAAGTGTTCAGAAAAAAACCCGCTGCAATATTTGGGGAATTACAAAATAGAGGCGAGACTGGTGAAAGGAAACACCTTCTAATCTGGAGTCCAAAGGCAGTGTCGGGGAATTAGCTCAAATGGTAGAGCGCTCGCTTAGCATGCGAGAGGTAGCCGGATCGATGCCCGCATTCTCCAAAAGCCTGCATTTTTGACAGATTTCACAGAATGTCCAGTTCAAGGACAACTGCTTGAAATGGAGAACTGCTGTATACTTTTAAATGTTTTATATTTGCAACAAACTTTGGCAGGTAAGCATAAAACTATGAAACCTAACAATTTTACGTTAACCCAGTTAAAGGCACAATTTGCAAGACCTCACAACATTGTTTTGACTTTTCTGTTCAAAGCAGAAACATTCCAAGACATTGACAGCACACATTTGATGTTCTTCAAAGAAACAGTGTCAATGAGCCTTCGGCAAATATGGAACCGCCTGAACAGGGACTTGAACCCTGGACCCTCAGATTAAAAGTCTGATGCTCTACCGTCTGAGCTACCCAGGCTTCAAGCAACTTGTTTTGAAGTGTTCAGAAAAAAACCCGCTGCAATATTTGGGGAATTACAAAATAGAGGCGAGACTGGTGAAAGGAAACACCTTCTAATCTGGAGTCCAAAGGCAATGTCAAGTGTTAAGGAAACACCTTCTAATCTGGAGTCCAAAGGCAGTGTCGGGGAATTAGCTCAAATGGTAGAGCGCTCGCTTAGCATGCGAGAGGTAGCGGGATCAATGCCCGCATTCTCCAAATTCTGCATTTTTGACAGATTTCACGGAACGTTCCATTTCAAGGACAACTGCTTGAAATGGAGAACTGCTGTATACTTTGAAATGTTTTTTATTTGCAACGAACTTTGGCAGGTAAGCATAAAACTATAAAACCTAACATCATTTTACATTAACCCAGTTAAAGGCACAATTTGTGAGACCTCACAACATTGTTTTGACTCTTCTGTTCAAAGCAGAACCATTCCAAGACATTAAAAGTCTGATGCTCTACCGTCTGAGCTACCCAGGCTTCAAGCAACTTGTTTTGAAGTGTTCAGAAAAAAACCCGCTGCAATATTTGGGGAATTACAAAATAGAGGCGAGACTGGTGAAAGGAAACACCTTCTAATCTGGAGTCCAAAGGCAGTGTCGGGGAATTAGCTCAAATGGTAGAGCGCTCGCTTAGCATGCGAGAGGTAGCTGGATCGATGCCCGCATTCTCCAAAAGCCTGCATTTTTGACAGATTTCACAGAATGTCCAGTTCAAGGACAACTGCTGGAAATGGAGAACTGCTGTATACTTTGAAATGTTTTATATTTGCAACAAACTTTGGCAGGTAAGCATAAAACTATGAAACCTAACAATTTTACGTTAACCCAGTTAAAGGCACAATTTGCAAGACCTCACAACATTGTTTTGACTTTTCTGTTCAAAGCAGAAACATTCCAAGACATTGACAGCACACATTTGATGTTCTTCAAAGAAACAGTGTCAATGAGCCTTCGGCAAATATGGAACCGCCTGAACAGGGACTTGAACCCTGGACCCTCAGATTAAAAGTCTGATGCTCTACCGTCTGAGCTACCCAGGCTTCAAGCAACTTGTTTTGAAGTGTTCAGAAAAAAACCCGCTGCAATATTTGGGGAATTACAAAATAGAGGCGAGACTGGTGAAAGGAAACACCTTCTAATCTGGAGTCCAAAGGCAATGTCAAGTGTTAAGGAAACACCTTCTAATCTGGAGTCCAAAGGCAGTGTCGGGGAATTAGCTCAAATGGTAGAGCGCTCGCTTAGCATGCGAGAGGTAGCGGGATCAATGCCCGCATTCTCCAAATTCTGCATTTTTGACAGATTTCACGGAACGTTCCATTTCAAGGACAACTGCTTGAAATGGAGAACTGCTGTATACTTTGAAATGTTTTTTATTTGCAACGAACTTTGGCAGGTAAGCATAAAACTATAAAACCTAACATCATTTTACATTAACCCAGTTAAAGGCACAATTTGTGAGACCTCACAACATTGTTTTGACTCTTCTGTTCAAAGCAGAACCATTCCAAGACATTAAAAGTCTGATGCTCTACCGTCTGAGCTACCCAGGCTTCAAGCAACTTGTTTTGAAGTGTTCAGAAAAAAACCCGCTGCAATATTTGGGGAATTACAAAATAGAGGCGAGACTGGTGAAAGGAAACACCTTCTAATCTGGAGTCCAAAGGCAGTGTCGGGGAATTAGCTCAAATGGTAGAGCGCTCGCTTAGCATGCGAGAGGTAGCCGGATCGATGCCCGCATTCTCCAAAAGCCTGCATTTTTGACAGATTTCACAGAATGTCCAGTTCAAGGACAACTGCTTGAAATGGAGAACTGCTGTATACTTTTAAATGTTTTATATTTGCAACAAACTTTGGCAGGTAAGCATAAAACTATGAAACCTAACAATTTTACGTTAACCCAGTTAAAGGCACAATTTGCAAGACCTCACAACATTGTTTTGACTTTTCTGTTCAAAGCAGAAACATTCCAAGACATTGACAGCACACATTTGATGTTCTTCAAAGAAACAGTGTCAATGAGCCTTCGGCAAATATGGAACCGCCTGAACAGGGACTTGAACCCTGGACCCTCAGATTAAAAGTCTGATGCTCTACCGTCTGAGCTACCCAGGCTTCAAGCAACTTGTTTTGAAGTGTTCAGAAAAAAACCCGCTGCAATATTTGGGGAATTACAAAATAGAGGCGAGACTGGTGAAAGGAAACACCTTCTAATCTGGAGTCCAAAGGCAATGTCAAGTGTTAAGGAAACACCTTCTAATCTGGAGTCCAAAGGCAGTGTCGGGGAATTAGCTCAAATGGTAGAGCGCTCGCTTAGCATGCGAGAGGTAGCGGGATCAATGCCCGCATTCTCCAAATTCTGCATTTTTGACAGATTTCACGGAACGTTCCATTTCAAGGACAACTGCTTGAAATGGAGAACTGCTGTATACTTTGAAATGTTTTTTATTTGCAACAAACTTTGGCAGGTAAGCATAAAACTATAAAACCTAACATCATTTTACATTAACCCAGTTAAAGGCACAATTTGCGAGACCTCACAACATTGTTTTGACTCTTCTGTTCAAAGCAGAACCATTCCAAGACATTAAAAGTCTGATGCTCTACCGTCTGAGCTACCCAGGCTTCAAGCAACTTGTTTTGAAGTGTTCAGAAAAAAACCCGCTGCAATATTTGGGGAATTACAAAATAGAGGCGAGACTGGTGAAAGGAAACACCTTCTAATCTGGAGTCCAAAGGCAGTGTCGGGGAATTAGCTCAAATGGTAGAGTGCTCGCTTAGCATGCGAGAGGTAGCCGGATCGATGCCCGCATTCTCCAAAAGCCTGCATTTTTGACAGATTTCACAGAATGTCCAGTTCAAGGACAACTGCTTGAAATGGAGAACTGCTGTATACTTTGAAATGTTTTTTATTTGCAACGAACTTTGGCAGGTAAGCATAAAACTATAAAACCTAACATCATTTTACATTAACCCAGTTAAAGGCACAATTTGCGAGACCTCACAACATTGTTTTGACTCTTCTGTTCAAAGCAGAACCATTCCAAGACATTAAAAGTCTGATGCTCTACCGTCTGAGCTACCCAGGCTTCAAGCAACTTGTTTTGAAGTGTTCAGAAAAAAACCCGCTGAAATATTTGGGGAATTACAAAATAGAGGCGAGACTGGTGGAAGGAAACACCTTCTTATCTGGAGTCCAAAGGCAGTGTCGGGGAATTAGCTCAAATGGTAGAGTGCTCGCTTAGCATGTGAGAGGTAGCGGGATCGATGCCCGCATTCTCCGAAAGCCTGCATTTTTCACAGATTTCACAGAACGTCCATTTCAAGGACAACTGCTTGAAATGGAGAACTGCTGTATACTTTGAAATGTTTGTTATTTGCAACGAACTTTGGCAGGTAAGCATAAAACTATGAAACCTAACAATTTTACGTTAACCCAGTTAAAGGTACAATTTGCAAGACCTGACAACATTGTTTTGACTTTTCTGTTCAAAGCAGAACCATTCCAAGACATTGACAGCACACATTCGATGTTCTTCAAAGAAACAATGTCAATGAGCCTTCTGCAAATAAGGAACCGCGTGAACAGGGACTTGAACCCTGGACCCTCAGATTAAAAGTCTGATGCTCTACCGTCTGAGCTACCCAGGCTTCAAGCAACTTGTTTTGAAGTGTTCAGAAAAAAACCCGCTGCAATATTTGGGGAACTACAAAATAGAGGCGGGACTGGTGAAAGGAAACACCTTCTAATCTGGAGTGCAAAGGCAGTGTCGGGGAATTAGCTCAAATGTTAGAGCGCTCGCTTAGCATGTGAGAGGTAGCGGGATCGATGCCCGCATTCTCCAAAAGCCTGCCTTTTTGACAGATTTCACGGAACGTTCCATTTCAAGGACAACTGCTTGAAATGGAGAACTGCTGTATACTTTGAAATGTTTTTTATTTGCAACGAACTTTGGCAGGTAAGCATAAAACTATAAAACCTAACATCATTTTACATTAACCCAGTTAAAGGCACAATTTGCGAGACCTCACAACATTGTTTTGACTCTTCTGTTCAAAGCAGAACCATTCCAAGACATTAAAAGTCTGATGCTCTACCGTCTGAGCTACCCAGGCTTCAAGCAACTTGTTTTGAAGTGTTCAGAAAAAAACCCGCTGCAATATTTGGGGAATTACAAAATAGAGGCGAGACTGGTGAAAGGAAACACCTTCTAATCTGGAGTCCAAAGGCAGTGTCGGGGAATTAGCTCAAATGGTAGAGCGCTCGCTTAGCATGCGAGAGGTAGCTGGATCGATGCCCGCATTCTCCAAAAGCCTGCATTTTTGACAGATTTCACAGAATGTCCAGTTCAAGGACAACTGCTTGAAATGGAGAACTGCTGTATACTTTGAAATGTTTTATATTTGCAACAAACTTTGGCAGGTAAGCATAAAACTATGAAACCTAACAATTTTACGTTAACCCAGTTAAAGGCACAATTTGCAAGACCTCACAACATTGTTTTGACTTTTCTGTTCAAAGCAGAAACATTCCAAGACATTGACAGCACACATTTGATGTTCTTCAAAGAAACAGTGTCAATGAGCCTTCGGCAAATACGGAACCGCCTGAACAGGGACTTGAACCCTGGACCCTCAGATTAAAAGTCTGATGCTCTACCGTCTGAGCTACCCAGGCTTCAAGCAACTTGTTTTGAAGTGTTCAGAAAAAAACCCGCTGCAATATTTGGGGAATTACAAAATAGAGGCGAGACTGGTGAAAGGAAACACCTTCTAATCTGGAGTCCAAAGGCAATGTCAAGTGTTAAGGAAACACCTTCTAATCTGGAGTCCAAAGGCAGTGTCGGGGAATTAGCTCAAATGGTAGAGCGCTCGCTGCGCAAAGGCAGGGAGCCAATATTTGAGCCCCACGCAAGTGAAAAACACGGGAAATAAACACGGGAAAATATAGAATGATGCAATAACAGATATATTTTCCCCTGCAGCAACATTCAGGCGATATCCCTGTGCGTCATTTGACGTTTCGAGTTACGTTCTTCCCGTCACCGGCCATGAGTGGGATTCGAACCAGCGCTCTGCACATCAATACAATACAATTAATCAATACCCCCAATGGCTTATGATGATGATAATGATGCACAGTTTGAGTCTTGAATGTTGGTATGATCAGATTTAATGCATCTGAACCCAATATGTAAAATGAACAAATGCGCACACACACACACACACACACACACACACACACACACACTTCACACGTCTTCAGGAAAACATGTAAAAGTAGTATTAAAAATTAACATACACTTCAGAAAAAAAACATGCAGAAGTATGCATACAGGAAACTTTACACACAAGTACACTATTTACAAGTATATACAAGTATATACAAAGCATGCAAAAGTATGCATAGAGGACACTTTACACACAAGTACACTATTTACAAGTATATACAATATATACAAGTATATACAAAGCATGCAAAAGTATGCATACAGGACACTTTACACACAAGTACACTATTTACAAGTATATACAATATATACAAGTATATACAAAGCATGCAAAAGTATGCATACAGGACACTTTACACACAAGTACACTATTTACAAGTATATACAATATATACAAGTATATACAAAGCATGCAAAAGTATGCATACAGGACACTTTACACACAAGTACACTATTTACAAGTATATACAATATATACAAGTATATACAAAGCATGCAAAAGTATGCATACAGGACACTTTACACACAAGTACACTATTTACAAGTATATACAATATATACCGGTACAAGTATATACAAAGCATGCAAAAGTATGCATACAGGACACTTTACACACAAGTACACTATTTACAAGTATATACAATATATACAAGTATATACAAAGCATGCAAAAGTATGCATACAGGAAACTTTACACACAAGTACACTATTTACAAGTATATACAATATATACAAGTATATACAAAGCAATATATACAAGTATATACAAAGCATGCCCAGGGACCAGACTCATATTATTTTATTTTGCTGCTCTCTGTTCTGCCAACCACTCATCAAGTGATTTGCCATTTGAGGCACGTGAGCAGAAGGTGGCCTTGCCATGACGACTATGCCCAAAGTCCTTTGTTTTGGGCTGTCCACATTGGCTACAGGTATTGTAAGTGACCCCTCTCATATATTTCCTTTTCTGCACTCCACTCTCCTCCTCAAGGGCCCGACGGCGCCTGTTCCTCTGTGTGAACCGGGACACAGGAGCAGCTGGAGCAGGAACAAGTGGAGCTGGGCCTGCACTGGATGTCTGATGGGAGTTTGATGCAGTGGGGGCAGGTGTGATGGGGCACTCCCTGGTGGCAGCAGCCGGGCGTCGGCCTGGCCGCAGATCAGGAGCCTGCCCCTCCAGATTTGGAGGGAGGACAAATTCATGCCGTGGGCCTGATGTCGGAGGAAGGAGCTGCAGTTGTTCCTTCGGGGGTGGAAGCTGGTCAGGTGCCACAGGAATCGGGTTGGTTGGAGCCATTCCCTGAGAAAGGACACTCATCTCCTGATTCTTATGCCGCCGTTGAAACCTGAGAGAAGATCATTGGTGTTAGATATGTATTCATTAGAGAATTATTCAGTCACTTAGCGGTAAATAATTTATTGAACAGCATTCTGTTGAACTGTGTGTGTGCGTGTGTGCATGTGTCCATGTGTGGTTGTGTGAGTGGGTGCGCATGTATGAGTTTAAGTGTGTATGTGGTGAAGATGTCATACATATGATTGTTTACTTGCACTTGCACTCTTCAATTGATTACTAACTGATTTTTATATAACTGTTTTTACTGTAACTATGTATAGCTCTTGTGAAGCACATTGAGTCTGCCTTATAACGCTGTGCACTTTGCACAAGACAACAACTTTACAAATAAAATTGAATTGAATTGAATTGAATTAAATAATGTGCCTGTCCTACCACTGAATGAGTGTCCGTTGATTAAGCTCAAAGAGCTGGATCTTTGTCCCCTGCATAACCCTTGGACTGTTGAGCACTAACTCCCGGATGTGGTGGTAGTCGCGGAGAATCTTAGACCACCTGGGGGTGGAAACGCCTGCCTTCTTGGTTGTTGTCTTGTGCAAAGTGCACAGCGTTATGCACATGGCCTCAACCAAGCGGCTGGTGTTGGGCCACTGAGCTGGCCCCCCAGGATGTCCTATCAAGCAGCGCTTAACACTCTCCACACCCGGCGTGACTCCAGACCGCTTGGGAGCCTTAAAACGGCCATGTGGCAGTCGCTCCTGATGCCGAGGCTGGTAGTTGACCCGCGTCTTGTCACAGTCCGGGAGAGCTGTCCACAGCTGGATGACCTGGGTCACCTGCAGTACACTGAGGTAAGATGCCTCACGGAGACCCACCAGGTAAGCAGCAAGATCCTGGACTTTGTCCCACCCAGCGACCCCATTCGGTCCAATGACTGCTCCCTAATAAATGGATTGATTAGTAGTAGTAGTAAATGGGAAATAAAATGTAATTGAGTTTAATTTGAAATAGCCATTAAAGTGTCTTACCTGAGCCTCATCGGACAGATTGGTATCACTGTCCAGTGCAGCCTGAGAGGTGTCAGGCAGTGCTGAAGGGGCAGCGGCAGGATGTTGTCCTCCATCACATGACATGGACGGCAGATCATCAGGTGATGCAGGGGCCTGAGGTGGAGAGGCCTGAGGACTCGTCATCAGTGATGAGGGCAGTTGACGGGAGGGGTCATCTTCATGGAGCACAGGAACTGTGATGTCCTCCGTGTTCTCATCTTCAAATCCCTCATCTTGAATGTCCTCATCATTGATCTCCTCCACCAGCATGGCCTCCTCCACTGGGTTCTGGAGCACTGGAGTCAGTGCTTTGCCGGTCTGGCTATACAAGTACTCCATTCCCAGCAATTCACCTGCAAAAACAAAACAGAAAAAAGAGAGTATTCTTAATATTTTTAAGCAATATAGCACTCATGATCGTGGGGTTGGTGATGTATAATCCACCGATGTTGATACCTCTGGCCTCGTGGATATAATATCTATTACATTGAAGGTTAATTTGATTCATGAATAGTCTTATTTAAAAACAAATTAATTAAGTTTCTCTCTCTCATGTTGAATGAGGAATCATTTCTTGCCTGTGTACGCTCCAGGGGTGCGATAGCGCTCATCCCAGCATGTCCCTAGCACCTTTCGGCTGAGCTGGTCCACTGCCTCTCTCAAAGTGCTGCCGTAAGAGCGGACGGAAGGTGATCCCTTCACGGCATCCTCCATCCGGTCATCATTCCAGCGCATCAGCCCTTCAAGAAGATACGCCTGGAAATGCGCATCACTGGCACTGGTTCCTGAAGGTTATATAAACAAATAAGCATTTGAAATGCTATGAATAATCTTTAACATAGAATTATGTTAAAAAGAATTGTCATTACAATCAGACATACTGAGAAAAATAGTTCTTAAACTAGGGTAGAAAAGGACTGTAATTCTACTGTAAAACAGAAACTAGTAACCCATATGTATGCCATACCTGGAATAAATCTGTTTAGGTGGAGGTGGAAGGACTCCAGCGAGGTAGAGCCACGGGCACACCTGTAGCAGCACAGCTCCACACCGCCTTTGTTCAGGGTGCCTGTCTTTGTGTACAGCTGGAAGTCCTCTGGGTCTTGGATACAGGCCACGTGTTTCTCCTGCTCCTGCCATATGTGTTGGATTCGTTGGTGGTCCAGCAGAGGAACACCTAGAGTGTCCTTCCCACTTGCACTGTCAAACAGACTGATCAGTGACCCAATCAGTCTGGTGGTCTCCTCCACCCCTCTGGTCCTCCTCCTGCAGTGCCGTGCCAACTCCCTCCGGTTAATGCGAGTGGTCACCGCCTCCTCCGAGATGTGGCCAATCCTCCGTGCCGTCAGCTCACCCTCCTTGGCACGGCGAAGAGCAGCAACATCCTCCAGATCCCACTCAAATATGCATGTGGACAGGCGTGCCATGAAAATGCCATAGAGGGGGTGGGCTTCGGTTGTGACACCTGCAGCAAACCGGCGCATGAAATGCCATATATCAAGGCGCACTTGAAGCCCGTCCCACTCAGCATACATGGTCTTCACCCGACAAGGGCCATGCTGACTGCAGCAGTCTCTGTCCACATACATAATTTTTGGTGGCGGCTCTCCTGCCTCCCTGTACCGCTTCATTAGGCCAGCTGCCATGGCGTCAAGTGCTTGTCCCTCGCCGGCTGTCATAACGGAGACAAGAACTTGACCGTGCTCGTTCCCCACATTTGTGCACCAAGCAGCTGTACCTGCAGCAGCACCAGCCAGTTTCTTGGTGACTTTTTTGGTGGAGTCCATCTTGAGCACAGAGCCGAAGATGGATGTAATTTTGGCCTTCACCAAATGAAGTCTGCCAAGAACATCCCTGGCGTACACGGCCAACAGCCACTTAGGCTTGGGAAGGTCAGGGAGCTCGGGAGGCTTAGCGAAGGCAGGGGGGCGCACGAGAGAAAGCCTTGTGAAAGGCTCACAAGCCGTCAAGTACTGCAGGACACGCTGCAGCCATGCCTCGCTGTGTTGCTCCTGCAGCTTCTTGTACAGCTGTGTCACGCTGTTGCCCATGGTCCTCTCCCTCATCATCCGCAGCACCCGGATGTCACATGAGTATCTAAGGCAAGAAGAGTGTAATGTAGACAGCAACACAAACAACACAAACAGAAGCACCTGATAATTAACATTCATTGTTATGAATTACCTGTACGTCAGCAAAGCTGGAAACTGGCTGCGATGGCCCATGTCCAGCTGCCCTAAGATGTCCTCGGACCAACCAGGATACTTCTTAGAGCAGCCTTTGCACTCCAGGTACTCAGTGGCAAGGTCATACCACCCGTCGATGTCCAACACCTGGCGAACTGTCTGGTACAGTCCTGCTGCTGTTAGCTTGTGTTTGCCACAGGCTGGACGAACGCAGACAAGAGGAAATTTAAACATCTTTCGGGGCATCCACAAGAACAGCGGCCGGCCGAAGAAGTGGTCAGGTGAGGCGGGAGGCTGGGTGTGAATGAGTAGGGGCTGAGGAGGATACCACCAAAGTTTCACTTTGGACACCAGCTCTCGCTTGCCGGTTTGTGGGTTGGCTTGAAATAAAGCCCGCCGAATCCAATCCTGCTGGAAACGTGGAAGCTGGTCCTTCCAGGGACTGGGAAGCTCAGCTGGTGGCTGATGATCTGGTATGGCTGCTGGAGGGGGATCAGCACAGGCCAGCACAGTCGTTGCAAGAGCTAATAAAGGAGAAATTAAGCAGGCAGCAAAACATTATTAGGTATATATCTTAAATGTAGACCTTTTCAATTAAATAACACTAAACATTCTCGCAATATTTGCATTTGCGTCACATGCCACACCTGTATTTAGCTGTGCTTCACATTGCGATACAGCAGATATCAGCTCCTCATCATCATCATCATCCTCAAAAGCAACGAAAAGCTGCCGTTTGGCCGAACCCTCGGTCCTGGGGTTTGCAGGCGGATTTGGAGCTAGAGCTGGTAAAAAGTGGACAAGTCTGTGTAGTCAGGTAAAATGGTAAAGCTATACATGTAGAACTGCTGTAAGGAAAATTCAAAATGCACACTCCTACTCACAGGATTTAACTGGTGACATCAGCTTTCTTGCTAGCTGTGAGGGAGAAAAATGTTTGCCACGCGCCAGCAGCGCTTTCACAGTGGATTGCTTCCATGCACCAGTTCCAGAAGCTGCAGGTGGCGGAGCACAAGATGTGGAGGCTTCAGAGGAAGTGGAGGCTGCAGGTGGAGGTGCAGATGATGTGGAGGCTGCAGGTGGAGGTGCAGAGGTGCTGGAGGCTGCAGGGGGCGGAGCAGAAGCGCTGGAGACTGCAGGTGGCGCAGCAGAGGTGCTGGAGGCAGACGCACGTCTTTTCAAGACATAAGCCTTGAAAATGGCCATGTTGGTGTTGGGCCGGGCATCTGCTCGAACCAGGTAGTTAATGAGGTTCTGGGCCTTCAAGGTTTTGTCCTCATAAACCTCCTTCATGGATTGGCCCTGAAACTCACCAAACTCCACCATCAACCAGCCCTGGTCTCCAGTTTCACGCGCTTTAGCCTGCATCCTCATCTTCCTCTGGAACTTTTCCAGTTCCTCATTCACCTCTCTGATCTGAGACGCATACTGCAGGAGCAGCTGTTTGTTCTCAGACAGAGGGTTTGGCTGTGCACTTTCCTTGGAAATACTCTGCAATAAATACAGAGCATAGCCAAGGTTGTTCTCCATCAACCACCTGAATCTCTGGCCCTGGTACATGCCAAACTGAAGCTGGCAGTGCGCCAGTGTCAAAAAATGATCACTGGGGTCCCCACCATTGTTGGCGATGAAATTGCGGGCCTCTGTCATCACCTCCTCTTTGGGTTTAGCCCTTCCAGGCACATTCCCCACGCCCTTTGCCTGCTCTGACGGCGCCATGAAAAGCCTGGTCGACTTTGCCGATTGGCGTCGAAAGATTGGGTATGCGTACATTTTCTGAAAGAAAATAAGAAAAAAGACCTTTAGTCACCATTACAACAAATACCTGTATATTCAAGTGTGTACATTCAACTATATAAGTATAACAGAGGTTGCCTCAGGGCAAAGGCTGAAATCATTATTTTTCTGTGTGCATTTTTTTTAAAGAGGGGAGGCAACCTCTACTACAGTGTTTGTTTGTTTTTTAAAACATAGGGCACAATGTTTCAAATGGCAGAAGCAAAACATCTAAGGTAATCTAAACGAATGCGACTAAAACCGACTGTATGGCTATTAAATGAAACCTATACACATAGACATGCCAAACGATTATATATGCGAGGGCTGGCATCTACATTCAAAGCACCGCCCTGTCAGGCGGGGCCAGAGGTAGCTCGCCGCCTTTATAAGGACAGGTGTGGGCAATAAGTGCCTCTTCGTTTGAGGCCTGGTTGTGTGGCAGGGATGCAGGTCCGTGCGGGTAAGGGAGATTGAAGGAGAAATGTGTTATATTGCCTTATGGGAAAACTAATGAGGCCTTTTGTATATTTAGTTGTGGTGTGACTGTCGTGGGGTGATCCAGATTGAGCTCTAGTCCTGCGCTGAAGAGGTACTGTATGTGGTAGTGAACTAGGCAGAACTATAGGCACAGGGATGATCTGCGGGGAGTAGTCGTGGGATATGCACCCCTCCTTGCATGCAGTGTGATGGGTGTGAAGGGTAGCGGTCACTTCACTGGATTGTAGGTTGCTTGTCCTTGCAGTGTAGGTTGCAGTGGTTGGTGTGCACACGTGGTGGTTTCTATTGGGGTCTGTGATAGAAGCTCCCTGTGGTGAGTACCCTGTCCTGCCTATAGTTGGAGCCATTTTATCCTCTATTGTATTTCATGTTGTTAAGCCCTTTGCTATTTATATCTTAATAGTTAAGTATTTTAGTATTGTGAAATAAAATAACTTGGACTAATCTGACATCTGTTTTCCTTTTCAGGTCCGTTGCCAGTATAGTTTCTATTCCAAATAAATACTATTTGAATTGAACCCACGTCTCCCGCTCTTTCTGAACCCTTTAAAACTTGTCAACACTCGGATGGTCGGTGTTTAGGGTATAGTTTATTTTCCGCCGATTATCCCCCCTCTGTAACCTGGGTGGGGTCACATTACATATGTATTACATATGTGAGATTACCGACAGACGCGATTTTTCAATAGCACCTGCTACCCAATAACGCATAGATAGATAGATAGCTAGATAGATCGATTATTTATTGTCCGTTAAGGACATTTGTTGCCACCGTCTGTATAGCGCCTACACAACCTTATCAAAACACATAGCAACATTACTACCCAGAAACGGCACACTACAACAACGGTAATTAACGACAACGTTACCGTTTGCAAGCTACCGGCAATGTCAACACCAACGGCTGTAGCAGACAATTTGTCCGATAACGGTACACCACGTCTAAAAAAGCATCTTACCTTTATTGAGAAATGGATGAACTCCGCGAAACAACGCGATTGGTTAAAAGGTTGACTAGGGGTGGGCTTACTTTGGGCTTACTTTCGCGAAAGAAGGAACGTGATTGGCTATGGTTGGGCTTACTTTCGCGGAGGAAGGAACGTGATTGGCTTACGTTGGGCTTACTTTGGGCTTACTTTGGGCTTACATTGGCGGAACTGGCAGAACACGGTAAGCGCAAGCGAGAGGTAGCGGGATCAATGCCCGCATTCTCCAAATTCTGCATTTTTGACAGATTTCACGGAACGTTCCATTTCAAGGACAACTGCTTGAAATGGAGAACTGCTGTATACTTTGAAATGTTTTTTATTTGCAACGAACTTTGGCAGGTAAGCATAAAACTATAAAACCTAACATCATTTTACATTAACCCAGTTAAAGGCACAATTTGTGAGACCTCACAACATTGTTTTGACTCTTCTGTTCAAAGCAGAACCATTCCAAGACATTAAAAGTCTGATGCTCTACCGTCTGAGCTACCCAGGCTTCAAGCAACTTGTTTTGAAGTGTTCAGAAAAAAACCCGCTGCAATATTTGGGGAATTACAAAATAGAGGCGAGACTGGTGAAAGGAAACACCTTCTAATCTGGAGTCCAAAGGCAGTGTCGGGGAATTAGCTCAAATGGTAGAGCGCTCGCTTAGCATGCGAGAGGTAGCTGGATCGATGCCCGCATTCTCCAAAAGCCTGCATTTTTGACAGATTTCACAGAATGTCCAGTTCAAGGACAACTGCTTGAAATGGAGAACTGCTGTATACTTTTAAATGTTTTATATTTGCAACAAACTTTGGCAGGTAAGCATAAAACTATGAAACCTAACAATTTTTACGTTAACCCAGTTAAAGGCACAATTTGCAAGACCTCACAACATTGTTTTGACTTTTCTGTTCAAAGCAGAAACATTCCAAGACATTGACAGCACACATTTGATGTTCTTCAAAGAAACAGTGTAAATGAGCCTTCGGCAAATACGGAACCGCCTGAACAGGGACTTGAACCCTGGACCCTCAGATTAAAAGTCTGATGCTCTACCGTCTGAGCTACCCAGGCTTCAAGCAACTTGTTTTGAAGTGTTCAGAAAAAAACCCGCTGCAATATTTGGGGAATTACAAAATAGAGGCGAGACTGGTGAAAGGAAACACCTTCTAATCTGGAGTCCAAAAGCAGTGTCGGGGAATTAGCTCAAATGGTAGAGCGCTCGCTTAGCATGCGAGGTAGCGGGATCGATGCCCGCATTCTCCAAAAGCCTGCCTTTTTGACAGATTTCACGGAACGTTCCATTTCAAGGACAACTGCTTGAAATGGAGAACTGCTGTATACTTTGAAATGTTTTTTATTTGCAACGAACTTTGGCAGGTAAGCATAAAACTATAAAACCTAACATCATTTTACATTAACCCAGTTAAAGGCACAATTTGCGAGACCTCACAACATTGTTTTGACTCTTCTGTTCAAAGCAGAACCATTCCAAGACATTAAGGGGCAATTGCTCTGTCGCTACGTTAGCCACTTTTTAGAGTTTAACACGGTTTTAAACTCGTCGGTGACGCAAGAAGTCACGTGACGTCTTAAGCTCCATTGCTGTGTCGTATGTACCTGTGGTTTAACCTGCAGCTGCGTTTTACCTTGATCTCAATTGCTGTGTCTTCAGAGAAATTCACCTCAGACACTAGAGGGCGTATTTTGTGCGTGTTAGTCTAGTCTCGAAACGGACATGGTTTTAGAGGAGACTAAACCAGTTTGCAGGATGAAACAAGGCTCCATTATAACCGACACACACAGAATTAGTTTTATTAATTATTATTAGTAGTATTAATAATAATGTATGATACATTTACACTTATTACGCCAGATAGGCCTTCAGTACAATAACAATATTGGACATAGTAGATATGGAGTGAGCAGTGATATTTCGGCTCGCGGGGCTCAGGTCTCGGTCGTGCGTCCGCTCAGCAATAGCATTACGCGCTTCAACTTTCAAGCGCTTCCATAAATTCTTTAAATGTGCCGCTGCTCGGTCTTCTGCTGGAAGATCTACTGTTACATGTGTTTGTTTGAGAGATCATCCCAAACAGACTTTCTTCGGAGCGTGGTGGTGGTGTCTTTCCTCGCGTCTTCCACCGTGTCCACAACACCTCGAATGCAGTACAATAAATATAACTTCTGCTCCTCGTTATAGTTCTCTATCCGAGACATGTTCATCGTGTCAGGGGGGTATGCAGCAACAATTTTGGCGCCCCCCATAAACATTACGTGGTGCGCGGTTGTTGACGGGGTGTGTGTGTGTGTGTGTGTGTGTGTGTGTGGGGGGGGGGGGGGGCTGCTGCGCGATCGGGGGCGCCCCCCTGGTACGGCGCGATTGTTGAGGGGGGGGGGGGGAGAAGTAATCGATTGATTGACGTAGGTAAGGGCAGATTCAGATTCCAGACTCAGATTTCCACAAAAAGTAGGCTAGACTATTTCATAATATATTTCAACATTATTTGCGTTTTATTATATTATAGTTCACTTTACATTCCCATTAAGTTTTTGTTGGTAATTATAGCACAAAATGCATCCAACATTAAGTTAAGACTGCATCTGCTGGAGTATAACGGGAAATCAGAGTACTTCCGGTTTAACACGAGTTTTACTACGAATCAGCTGAACCTGTGTCGGTCAGTACACAGCAATCAGGTTTAACTTCGTGCGCAGCTGCGAGTTAAACTCCAAAACCTCCGTTTTCCGGAGTACGGTTTTAAACCGCAGCGCAGCTAACGCAATGCTAACTGACAGAGCAATTGCCCCTAAAAGTCTGATGCTCTACCGTCTGAGCTACCCAGGCTTCAAGCAACTTGTTTTGAAGTGTTCAGAAAAAAACCCGCTGCAATATTTGGGGAATTACAAAATAGAGGCGAGACTGGTGAAAGGAAACACCTTCTAATCTGGAGTCCAAAGGCAGTGTCGGGGAATTAGCTCAAATGGTAGAGCGCTCGCTTAGCATGCGAGAGGTAGCTGGATCGATGCCCGCATTCTCCAAAAGCCTGCATTTTTGACAGATTTCACAGAATGTCCAGTTCAAGGACAACTGCTTGAAATGGAGAACTGCTGTATACTTTGAAATGTTTTATATTTGCAACAAACTTTGGCAGGTAAGCATAAAACTATGAAACCTAACAATTTTACGTTAACCCAGTTAAAGGCACAATTTGCAAGACCTCACAACATTGTTTTGACTTTTCTGTTCAAAGCAGAAACATTCCAAGACATTGACAGCACACATTTGATGTTCTTCAAAGAAACAGTGTCAATGAGCCTTCGGCAAATATGGAACCGCCTGAACAGGGACTTGAACCCTGGACCCTCAGATTAAAAGTATGATGCTCTACCGTCTGAGCTACCCAGGCTTCAAGCAACTTGTTTTGAAGTGTTCAGAAAAAAACCCGCTGCAATATTTGGGGAATTACAAAATAGAGGCGAGACTGGTGAAAGGAAACACCTTCTAATCTGGAGTCCAAAGGCAATGTCAAGTGTTAAGGAAACACCTTCTAATCTGGAGTCCAAAGGCAGTGTCGGGGAATTAGCTCAAATGGTAGAGCGCTCGCTTAGCATGCTAGAGGTAGCGGGATCAATGCCCGCATTCTCCAAATT
Source organism: Merluccius polli (assembly GCA_030340625.1). Taxonomy (NCBI): domain Eukaryota; kingdom Metazoa; phylum Chordata; class Actinopteri; order Gadiformes; family Merlucciidae; genus Merluccius; species Merluccius polli. The sequence goes on along the minus strand of JAOPHQ010000076.1, from coordinate 43,948 downwards.
CTGCATTTTTGACAGATTTCACAGAACGTCCATTTCAAGGACAACTGCTTGAAATGGAGAACTGCTGTATACTTTGAAATGTTTTTTATTTGCAACGAACTTTGGCAGGTAAGCATAAAACTATAAAACCTAACATCATTTTACATTAACCCAGTTAAAGGCACAATTTGCGAGACCTCACAACATTGTTTTGACTCTTCTGTTCAAAGCAGAACCATTCCAAGACATTAAAAGTCTGATGCTCTACCGTCTGAGCTACCCAGGCTTCAAGCAACTTGTTTTGAAGTGTTGCGAAAAAAAAACCGCTGCAATATTTGGGTAATTACAAAATAGAGGCGAGACTGGTGAAAGGAAACACCTTCTAATCTGGAGTGCAAAGGCAGTGTCGGGGAATTAGCTCAAATGGTAGAGCACTCGCTTAGCATGCCTGCATTCTCCAAACAATTGAATTCTTGACAGATTTCAGTGAAATTCCTTTCAAGGACACTGTACCGTAAACAACAGCTGTATATTGCAAAAGGTGGTTTTATTTGTAAGGATGTATGCAGCTAAGCTTTAAAATATAACGACAACATCAGCACATCTTTCACATTTTTCGAATAAACAGTGTCAATGAGCCTACTGCAAATACGGAACCACCAGAACAGGGACTTGAATTGAAGAAGATTGTACTAAGAGAAAACATGGCGTCGACGGGTGATACTGAAGTTATTGTGTGTAGAAAATATGCTTTTTAATAAACTATCTGTACACTTATGAAGTTGTCAATGCTTCGTTTTATATGTTAAGACCCTCATTATACTACCAAAGAAGTGTCAGGCTATTTCTAGCCTTGTAAGTGCTTTAAAAAAGCAATTTATTTTTTACCAGGTGAGATGCCCTTAGCACTCAAACGTATAGCAGTTTTGTAGAATCGGCTAAAAACGGCGAACGTAGCTTCACGTCGTATCGGCTTTTTGTTGCTCTCCATGGAACGTTGGAACTCGTTATCATACTAAACATCCCAGAACCCGTTTACACCGGAGTTCTCCTTTAATCACCATGGTAACGTTGGAACTCGTTCTCATACTGAACATCCCAGAACCAGTTTACACCGGAGTTCTCCTTTAATCACCATGGTAACGTTGGAACTCGTTCTCATACTAAACATCCCAGAACCAGTTTACACCAGAGTTCTCCTTTAATCACCATGGTAACGTTGGAACTCGTTCTCATACTAAACATCCCAGAACCGGTTTACACTGGAGTTCTCCTTATTTGGTATGAATGACAATGTGTCATTCCATTTGATTATCTTGTTTATTTTCAATGGGAGTGGATTTAAAATTTAAAAACTGCAACTAATTGTGAGTTAACTCGCCAATACTACGCGATTACTGTAATCAGTTTAAAAAAAATAATCGTTTGACAGCCCTAATATATATATATATATATATATATATATATATATATATATATATATATATAAATACAAATAAATACATATATTATTTTTAATTTGTTTTTATTATTCTAGTGCAAATTACTTGTATTTATCTTTTTTTAAATCTCTTTTACATTTATTCTAGTGCAATACATACTTTTATTTAGTGCAAATTACACTGTATTTATCTTCCTTTTTTGACGTACTATTTAAGGACCTGTGTGGCGGGCTGTGGATGTTTGTTTACTGAGGCTGTTTTTGTGTTGTGGTGTTTTCTACCTCCCTGTCTCGTTTAATGTACTGAGTAGGCGTAACGCTCCTAATCTAATTGCATTTAAACTGTTCAATGAAAATACAGGCTTTCTATTCTGTGTGTGTGTGTGTGTGCGTGCGTGAGTGTGTATGTCTGTGAGCGAGAGAGGAAGAGTGTGCATGCAATTTGGAAAGAGTAATTGAGGAGGGTGGGTAAAGGCAGATGGAGAGGGTGGGGGGTTTCAACATGACATCAAGCTGTTGAGGCTGAAGAAGAGGACGTGCATGTCAGTGTGTGTGTGCACGCATATGTATATATATATATATACATATATATATATATATATATATATATATATATATATATATATATATATATATGCGTGTGTGTGTGCGTGTGTGCATGCGCTTTTGTTCCCGGTGATGTGTGCATGATGTGAATATGTGAACATTGTTACTTCGGGGAAACCATGAAAGGCTTGCAACCTGGCACGTGAACAAGCGAGGGAGAAACTCAGAGGGAGAGAGTGCAGCAGCAACAGAAGGTAGAGCAGAGCACAGCAGAGAGGAGAGGAAAGGAGGGATGCAACGAGGCGCTTCACAGTGAATCAGTGGACGCTGAGAGAAGAACGACGGAGGGAACGCCGCTCCTTAGGCACTGTCCCCTTTCCTCTGACCTCATATGAAGATGTGAGAGAAGGGTACAGACAGACAACCTGGGAGGAATAACAGGAGATGTTTCAGGCTTGCCAACAGCAGTACTGTGTCTACGATGGGAGGATGTCCCCGACGATGAGACTGCTGCCAGTTGCACAAGGTGAGTGACTTACAGCGATGCACCCAGGATCCAAGCAGTTTCATTCTTGACTTTCGGTTAAAGGGTTGACCGATGTCACTAATGGTTTTTCTTAGATTGTCTTCATTCTCTACCATTGGAAGTAATGGAACTAATGCCTTTTGTTTATGATTTGAAGTAAGGCTTGATTCAAAAGATTGTTAATTATGATAAATTAGGTAATATGTCAAATAATCTTTTGAATAAATAATCTTTACATTTTATCCTACAACTATATGTTGCAAAAATAACAAGTTGCAGATTACAATGTGTGCCCCCCCATTAGTCAGATTGCATGACACAGTAAAGCAAATATCCCTCCCACGGCTTCAACAGATTGATGGAAACCACACCAATGTGCCTTCCCTATATTGAAAACAGTGTATGGGCTGGTTCCAGTATTTCAATTATCATATCTACATTTTTATATATTTTTATATTTTAGTACAACAAATGAAAAAAAACGACAAATCACTCAAAATTGTAATTCGCTACTTGATAGTGGATACTTGAACTATCAAGTAACTAACTTGATATATTTTGGCTTCACATCTGTGATTTGTGCTCTGTCCAGTCTACCGGCTCACACTCCTGAGAGAGCAGCATCATAAAAAAGAGCTTTATCACTTGAAGAAAGGCTGCTCTCCTTCTCTCCCTGGGGGAGAAACGTAGCGGAGAATAGAGGGGGGGGGGGTGAGGTGGTTGTGTGAGGGAGGAGGTGATACATGGATGGACGGGGAAGAGGACCACTTCGCATAGGGAGATGGATATGCCAGTATACTGAAAGCAGGTGCTTCATACAGCGGCGTGTTATCATGCGCATGGACCAAACTCTCAAGACCCCATCATGTTATGTAAATTAACTTCATTACCCAGATTGCCCACAGTGACACATGAAATGTGAGACCACAGTAGTGGCACACGGTATTTATAACAGCCCTGCATTGTATTCTCAGGTGTCGAGGCACTGAGATGATATTGTCACAGCAACAGTTGAAACGAGTACTGACTAAAATGAAGCTTATCAGCGCAATCACAACACACAGGAATTGAGTTGACCATCAAGCTTTTTGTTAAAAATATACATTACAGAGACAACACATCAAAGCAGTTTGCCATGACAACGGTAAACATGAACCGGACTGCTAGGGATGGGGGTTGGTCTGACGCCTCCATATATGTACACAGAGGATTGACATGGTAACAATACCATGTGCAACCCCATTGGCCACTTCAGGGACCCATGACCAACATGTTTTCAGCTCTCACTCTCCCTCTTTATTTCTCTCTTAAAAAAAGACAAACATCACCTGGATCACAGCTCAGGTGGGGCCAATGTAATAGTTTCAGAATTAATATTGATAGGGAGACTTGTTTGAATATTAGCTTCTGGGAGGAATATGAATGAAGCTGAAAATAGCATTTGAAGTTTATAAGGTCAAGAGGTCTTCTGGTAGATCTGCTGCTTGCTTTGTTTATTAAATTTCATTATAACAAAGGGAATCTCATTTAGAAGTACATTTATGGGGAAATTGTCCTTGATTCTTGATTGTCATGAAAGGACCTTTGACTGCATGGCTGCCTCAATACCCAGACTCAATATACCAGAGGAAAACAAAGCAAATTCACAAAACGATGATTCATGATTTCCATACCCTATTCTACACTGAATTGAAGTTAGTGTCGAAGTGGACCCTTGCATCTCAGAACTAAAGCCCAAAGCACATGGCCGTGTCGGGACAGACACCAATAATGTTTCTGAATGTTCAATGCGTCCAAAATAGACGATAGAGTCCACGGACCGACAAGACAATGACATGGTTGGGGGACCAACTGTGCAAGACCAGTGAGCAGCATCTCCCATTCAAATGTTGTTTCTTCACACCAATGTGAACTCATATCACATTATTATTGTTGGGGGGGGGGGGGGGGGGGGAATTGCCCAGGCTTCAGACACATTAGATGCTGCAGCAGAGAGACCGCATCGATTCTGTGGGAACCGTTTAGAGGGACCATTACAAAGTCCTCTCTTCACTCACATTTCATTTGCCAGCAGCGTGGCGTTGGCCGCATTATGATAGAAAACAGCGGAGGGAACAATCCTGCGAGCCGCCTTGCGTTCCCGCACTTCACTCGCCTCTTCTCCCTGCAATGGCGTCGGGGGACCAATTGAGCATCGCATCACTCTGACAACATGCTCCTTCAAGTCTGTCACCGCCACTGCAGTAGATGGTAGCTGTTTAGTCCCGCCCCCCCCCCCCCCCCCCCCAACCCCCTGTAAAGGAAAGGACATTCATACTTGAGATGTTCTGGTCATTGATTTTAATTTACAAGAAGGCAACAAAGCAGATGAGAGTTAAAAGAAAATCGAATGGTCTGGGGCTATATCATGGAAGAGCAGAAAAAAACAAATTAACAAGATCAATCAAATGCAATTGGGCCAAACTTTTACTCAACACACAATCAACAATGCAATTGCAGACCTCATTCCTCGTCTGCAGAAGTCTGAAGGAGAGTGTGCTGTGTGGCGGACAGGTTGTATCTGCTTATCGCCTGGTGTCGCTTGAAATGAGACGGCATGCAGGGGATCCCAGGATCCACCATGCTGCGACGCCAGGTGAGAGAGAGAGAGAGAAACAGAGAGAGAGAATAGTTGGAGGAAGAGAGACACAATGAATTGATGATATGGAAACTAGAAGACACGAATATCAAAGGCAAAGGGAAATGAGGCACCAGATGTCATACAGTAGTAGTGGGTATTATTTTCCTCATTGTGTTTTGTGTTTCTTCTTCTTTCTAGAATAGGAAACTATGGATGGTGTGTGTGTGTGTGTGTGTGTGTGTCAGTATGTTTTCTCATCCTGTTCTTATTCCTCTTCTTTAGCCTTCTTGCCAACAATACCCTCAAATGTTGCAGCACTAATACTAAATTCACTGGATATGACACCTCAGTGATTCTGTCAAACTTCCCAGCATCCCTTGTGTCGTGTGCCTCCACCAGGGGGTGCTACCGCTTTGTCACAAAGCAATTGAATGGCAGTCAAAACGGAGCTATTTGGCTGCCAGCCACTGTGGGATATAAGTTAGATATCCACAATCTGCTCCGGTTTACATCAATGCCCATTGTGTCTGCCACAAGGGAGGTCTGTCTAGGTTGGGTTTTTTTTTTTACAATGGTCTCGGTATTTCACAATGACTCTTGGTCTGAGACCGTTAATGAGACCAAAATGGTGACTAGAAGAGCAGAAGATGAGAAAACCAAGTGTCTGCCACGTCTGTAATATAACACACACAGCGCACATTGTCCTTTAAAAGTGTTAACACTGAAAGCTCACCAACAGAAAAGATGGTGCACAGACACAAGGCAGACCGTCAATGTGTTTATACTATAATGCCTTAGTTTTTTGTTAACTAAAAGTTATTGAGCTACTGCTGCTAAGTGCTAATGCTATTGATTATGTTTGTGGGGCGAGGGCATGTACATGCTAAATGCTCTTCGGCAGAATCGTTAAAACGGTCATTTTGGCAAATTATATTGAGAGACTGTTGCAACGTTTCATCACCAGACCAGTGTTGTTGTCTTTCAGAACTCACTTTCTGGAAAAAATAATCAGTTTCATGATCAAATCCTACAATCCCATCTAACAACTAACCCATCTGTTTCAATCCCACTATCCTTTAAATATGTGTCGGATTTTACATGCATAAATCAATTTCTTCTGTGTTTTTCTCACATTTTCGCTCTGAGTTGAGACAGAGAGCATCCTGGATGTAATTAGCCAACACACGAGTGTTGACCTTTTGCAATGCTGCTTTAATTGTTTGTTCTGCAGGTTTCGATCGGTGAAAGCACTAAACATAAAACATAAAAACATGATTAAAATCATTAAAAAGGGTCATTTTTGTTTATATCGCTCAAAACCAATTTCATTCACAGCCTGGCTTTTGAATTCAAACAGACAGGTGTCAGAAGGTGCCTTGACATGCTGAGCCGCTCTATAATTGGACTGCACATGTTTCTCTCTTTCTCTCTCTCTCTCTCTCGCTTTCTCATGCATGTATGCACACACACCCCCCACACACAGACACACACACACCTGGTGGTGCTCATCTAACCCAGCATAGTGCGGTTTCTCAGAGACAAAAGCCTGAATAGTTCTCTACTCGGTTTGGCTCGGTAATAAGGGACTGGGAGGGGATGGACAGACAGTTTCTGGTGGCGGCGGGGATCACATGGTCCAATGTGGGGAAAAGAGCCCAGATGTGTGACTTTGTGGTTGATGCCCACGGCGTGCCTGGGGGTAAATATACCTGGCGTCGGCGCCGGCGGCTATCCTATATCCGAGTGTCTTTCACAAGTAATAGGCTCCACGTACAGCAGGAGTTCAACTGGTCTCGCCTCAGGACCCGTGTGTGTCATTACCCAAATACGTCGCCACCCAAAAATAACAAAATGTATTCACCAATATTGCAGCACAAGAACAAAAGAAGAAAAAGCTGCAACAACTGAGGCTAAACTCGATGAAATAGTAAGCCATTGAAACATGAGTTAACGTGGAAAGTGGAGAGTTAATTCACGGGCTCCTTCTAGAGATTGAGGTCTGGCGTGAGTCCTGCGACCCGCTCACAAGGCCCCTAATGGGTCGCGACCCACCGGCGCATCCACCACCAAAGTACCACCCTACACACAGCAACCGTGATGGACATGAAGGGGTCACATGTGGGTCGAATGAAGGACCATCCAAAATAAAACAGCATTGTAAATAAAAGCTCATGATCATCGAACACACGCACACACACACACACACACCATTGATGAACAGCAGAGACAAGCCTAGTGATGGCTCTTTTGTGTCTTGTGTTTTCTTGCAGGCCTCTTGGATTCAGCACAAAGACTGATCCTAGGAAACCAAGAAGACTCCTGAAGTACCCCGTGACGCGCGTCGGGGTTCGGTCTCGGGATGATAACCATGAGGGATAACGAGAGAGTGAGGACCATAGAGGAGCCATCCAGGAATCCAACAACTCAATAATCCCCCCATTGATCTCACTCCATCTCACCAGAAGACGTGATTACATTTAAAGACGTGTCCATAACTCCCGTGTTTAAGCTCCTATAATGTTCTGTAGGTGTCGGTTTTAAACAGTCAAGAGCCCAACCCTCAGCCTGCGAGGTCAAAACAGGGAAAGCAAACAATTGCTGCGTTCTGCTCCCTGATGCCGGCGCTTCGCCGTCAACGCCGAAGCGTCCGTTTATTTGTGAATGAGTGAGGAATTTAACATGTGCGGCTGCCAAGATTTCTCCTGATGATTTTGTGGGGTCCTTCCCTGTTTCAAATAGAAATCAGAGGAAGCTCTGGAGAGGGAGACATGTGTGAAATACCACATAATGCCCTGTTTCTCGAATGATAATTGAAACCAGCTGAAAAACAAACCCTAGATATAATATAGTGCGCACACATTCCTTGCGATTACCAACTACCTTGCATAGCGCCGAAAACATACAATAACAAATATGGATTTCAATGGGAGCCAAGAATACGCCTCCAGTCCCACCGGGTTCCCCTACAACTCCAGCCTGGACTACGAGGACTACCTCCAGGAACCGGACGCCAGTAAGATCATCATCCCCTCCATCTACGCGCTGGTCTGCTGCGTGGGCCTCACGGGCAACGCCATGGTCATCTACGTCATCCTCAAGTACGCCAAGATGAAGACGGCCACCAACATCTACATCCTGAACCTGGCCATCGCCGACGAGCTCTTCATGCTCAGCGTGCCGTTCCTCGCCACGTCGGCCGCCGTGCGCCACTGGCCCTTCGGCTCCCTGATGTGCCGGCTGGTGCTGAGCGTCGACGGCATCAACATGTTCACCTCCATCTTCTGCCTGACGGTGCTGAGCGTGGACCGCTACGTCGCCGTGGTGCACCCCATCAAGGCGGCGCGCTACCGCCGGCCCACCGTGGCCAAGGTGGTGAACGTGTGCGTGTGGGCGCTGTCGCTCCTCGTCATCCTGCCCATCATCGTGTTCGCCGACACCGTGCCGGCGCACGACGGCGGCGTGGACTGCAACTTCCTGTGGCCCGAGGCGGCGTGGTCCGAGGCCTTCGTGGTCTACACCTTCCTGCTGGGCTTCCTGCTGCCCGTGGCGGCCATCTGCCTGTGCTACTGCCTGATGGTGGCGCGCATGCGGGCGGTGGGCCTGAAGGCCGGCTGGCTGCAGCGGCGGCGCTCGGAGAAGAAGATCACGCGCATGGTGCTGCTGGTGGTGGCCGTGTTCGTCCTGTGCTGGATGCCGTTCTACGTGGTGCAGCTGGTCAGCGTCTTCCACCGGCCGCCGGACCCCATGGTCACGCAGCTCTTCGTCATCCTCAGCTACGTCAACAGCGGCGCCAACCCCATCCTGTACGGCTTCGTGTCCGACAACTTCCGCCGCTCCTTCCAGCGCATCGTGTGCTTCCGCTGGCTGGAGTCGGGCCTGGACGCCGAGCAGGTGGACTACTGCGCCGTGGCGCTGAAGAGGCAGGCGACCTGCGGCCCGCCGGACTTCCCCAAGGACTGCATCGCCTCCGACGTGGTGTTTCGCAACGGGACCTGCACCTCCCGCACCACCACTCTGTGACGCCCGGCGGCCAGAGAGGCAGGTGGGAAGGTAAAGGACATTCAGGGGGGATGAGACGATGAGTTGTGAACTCTGATTGGGATGATGTGCTAATTAAAGAAGCCTGCAGGAAACCAGAGAGTATTTTAAAAGAGGCATATACGAATAAAAATGCACTCGTTTGTGGACAGGGACGAAACAAAGACCGTTAAGCTCAATAGCGTCGAAGAATACATGAGCACAACTCAGATTAATGTTGAATATCAGGATGGTCGTTGTTACGGCGAGACGTCAGGAATACGAGAAAGTCTAATTCCTTTAATTGTGTGATACCCGTGTATACTTATATGTGTTCAGTGTTTCTCAGAATCTCAACCGGCTTTTGACCGTAACTCTAAACTGTTCTGTTTTCGGTCCATGCGTGATAGGCAGCAAGCGGTGTACAAAATATGTCCAATAAGAGGAAAACATGTGAGATGTGAGGTTTGGAAAGCAGCCTGGGGGGGAGACGGGACTGAGATTGACATAAACCTATTTATTCCTTTACATCGGCTCTTTGTATTCACGCCTCCGGGGAAGACGGCGGTGTTGGTTGTAGCTCTAGTGTGTGTGTGTGTGTGTGTGTGTGTGTGGTCTGTGTGTGTGTGTGGTCTGTGGCTATTCTATGTTGTAGATGCGTTGTTATTGGTTCCTGGTCCAGGTCCATAGTCATTTTCTTTTCTTTGTTGCTGCTGAAAGTGACAAAGTGCTTGTGGAAATGATTTGCGGTAATAACTCCCCTAATGTTGCATTGAGATGTAAACGCAGGTAACAGACGCTCCTGTAACACACCAAGAAAAACTGAAGCTAAAATAAATGTTAAACTTGCAGATGTGATTCTTCTGGATGCTGAATGGGAACATGTGATGATCGGCGCCTCACAAGTCAACCTGGGAATTATTCGTACGATTTATTATGAGAGCAGTTCTCACTGTGGAGGGATCACCGTCTGTAAGAAACACACTGAAGACCAAACGATTTAAGGAGGACAAAGTAGAGCTGATCTCCACCTTCAGCTCACACGTCGCATCAATAGATCAGTTCAATCAATCGCCCCCAAGAGGTCCCCGTCTCACACACACACACACACACACACACACGTCTGCTAACGCCACACTATCTCAGAGAAAACAATACGTTGAGATTGTCTTGGAGTCCCTGGAGCTTCAAGTCAACCACCATCTTTCACAATTAGACTCTGACCATCACCAGGTCATTACCAGGTCATTACCCTTAACACAGCACAGCATCACTCAGGTTCACCTCCGCCTTCAGGGTGCACAGGACCACAATGCACCACTTCATCTTCATTCTTTGCTTTAAAACTATTTACTATTTAGCAGCTGCTGTCATCCAGAGTGACTTAGTGAATATGTTGTGTATTCATGTATCTACAACATATTCATGTATCTACATGTCACTAAGGGGTTAAGGGCATCTTTGCTCAAGGGTGCCTACAGGCAGGCGTTGTTCTCCACCGGTTTTATCCTTATGGTTTTTGTTTAATGTGTGTAGAAATTGACGATTGTAAACGTTGCTACACTGCGGAGAAGGAATTGCAATCCTGCAGAGAGACGCAAACCAAACACACATGTGGCGACGTTGCAGCAACACACACACACACACACACCAGTCTGTATGGGGGAACGCACCGGGGTAACGTTACAGCCTGGCCCTCGTTAGGCTGAAAGTAGACCAATCAAACCTCTTGCCCTGAGCCACCGAACTCACCTGTATTATTATTATTATTATTATTATTATTATTATTATTGTTATTGTTATTATTGTTATTATTATTATTATTATTATTTTATTTAATCTAACAATTTTTATTTGTGTTACTATTTATTGATGAATTCCCCTTGTTGACTTGGACACAAGGATGAGAGGAGGATATATAACCAGTGAGGTTGTGACAGCGTCTCTCAGTCTGAACCGCTTGCAGAGAGGAGACTTCAGAAACAATAGAGAAATGTCCGCTTGTCACCGGGAAGGAAGATGAGAGGTTTCAGTTTAATAGGATTCTGGGAATGAACAAACAATTCATTTGAGCTCATAGAGGACAGCAATAATGCAATAAGACATTAGCAGCTTGTCATCTGTCTCTCTCTATTTCTGTCTCTGTCTCTCTGTCTCTCTCTCTCTCTCTGTCTCTATGTCTATGTCTCTATGTCTTTCTCTCTCTATGTCTCTCTCTCTCTCTCTGTCTCTCTCTGTCTCTCTCTCTCACATGCTCTTACATGTCTTGCTCTCTCCCACACGCACACGAAGATAGTGAGACATTGTTAAGGGCTGCAGTAGAGGTTGTGGTTGTGGTCCCCCCCCCTCCCCCACGGCCCGATGGACCAACCAACCTCCCCGTGTTGTAATAGTTATAATAGTTATAATAGTGCTGTAATATTCACAGCGGTTCATGAGGATTATTTTAACAAACTGTGCACAGAGAGCTCTCTATGTGTTAAAAACCAAACTCCCCCTTAACCTTCACCAAAACGTAACTTTACTGATTTTAAAAAATAACAAAGCTGAGGTTTCTGATGCGTCGCGGCGACCTGGGTTCGATTCCCGCCCTGTGATCCTACGCTGCATGTTGTTCGCTCTTTCAACCGCCTTTCATGTCTCTCTGCACTCTCCTGTCCATAAAGATATAAAGATAAAACAATATCTTTACAAACCCCAACGCTAATGATGATGATCCACAAGTCCAAACATGCCCTGAATATAATAATAATATAATAGTCCCCCCCCCCCCCGCTCTGCTATCTGCCTCCCTGCATTTCTTCTCCATGAATATGTGTGTGTGTGTGTGTGTGTGTGTGTGTGTGTGTGTGTGTGTGTGGGGAACCACAACCTCAGCTCCAGTCCTGTTAGGACGTTTAACAAGGTTTCTTAAAAGGAGAAATAAAGACTTCACTTCCCCACAGCTGTGGCGTTTACAGTGTGCAGCGCTGCAATACTGGAATCCACGTCGCTACAAAACACAGCAAATAAAATACACGTCTTCATTATCCGCGTTTTTTAAAATCCCTCAAGAGGTCTGCGTCTGTAACAGACACGTTAAGTGGAGCCAGACTCCCGGCCAGCGAGGCGAAGTGGTGGAGCATCATTAGCAACCGCTAATTCTGCTGCGGCGGGCCAACATGTTACAAAATTAAAAATAATGAAAACCTTCCTCTCCCGCTCGGCTTCCTCCCTGCTGTCGCATTCAGGTGTGTTGCGCCGGTGATTGACAGGTAAGATGGCTGACAGATGACTTTGGCATTTCTGACAAATGACACTCAGATTACAGGTCAGGAATCTGTCCTGCAGCACCTTTGCACATGTATGTGTATGTGCCCTGGCATGGAGACTTTTCTCATTACTTTGGACATTACTGTAATTATATATTTTTTAGTCCATTGCCTGAGCAACAGGATTATTTTCCGCCCATTCGGTTTTACGGCTCTATTTAAAGTCCAAGACTATCGGACACATGTTTAGCTTCAGGTATAAAGGTATGCTAGGCTACAAATACTACAACACACTACATTTGTGTTGTTTCGTATTTGTGTGAGCGTCTCAAGGTCGCTCTGAAAAACCGCAAAAAGGATTCGACACAATGACAATCCAGCGAAGTCATTCAGTACAGAGTCTCCTCTCTGCGGCCGGCGGCAGAACCGGGACAGGAAGCGCTTTGTCTGTCTGACGCTGCAACAATCCTGCATTCAAAACCAATAAAAGCGAATCCATGAAGACATAAGACGGGGGTGTGGGGGGGTGTGATGGGGGTGTGGGGGGGTGTGACGGGGGGTGTGGCGTAGGTCATGACCGCCGCACCTGTGTGGGAACACAGGTCAGGTCAGCGGACCGGATCGGATCATCCTGGCGGAGCCGGAGGAGATTCCAGCGTTTAGAGGAAAATTGCTCCATGTGGTTTCTGTTGGACTGTTTTCCTTTAGGAGACATCTGGCAGCCGCCACAGGACAGTGTGTGTGTGTGTGTGTGTGTGTGTGTGTGTGTGCATTCGTGTGTATGTGTGTGTGTGTGTGCATCAGGGTTTTCAATTTAGCTGTAATTGCTCTTCTAATACATTAAGAAAGCGGTAGAAGTTTGTACAACTGATTAATCGATTGATTTAGTTTGATTGATTCATTGGCTGATTGATTGGATGGATTTGATCACACAGATCATATATTGTCAGAGACAAAGGATCCTTTCCAGAAAGTAATTTCACAGGAATTTGTCAGACCAAACATGGGCCTCCAGGTCCAGGAGGAGGGCAACCGGTCCACCACCCAGGATCAGCTTGGGGAGCCGGAGGAGACGCGTCTCAGACTAAATCCTCCGCTTCACCTGCTCAGCCCTCCGACTCGCTGAGGAGTCGGAGGGCTGAGGAGCCTCTTTGTAATAATGAAGAAGTGCATGTGACCCGGGCTTGTGGAGTTCAAGGCGAGTTAATACTGCGGCATTATGAAGGCTGAGGGTAATACATCTGGCCAGATGAGGACCCAAACTATTCCCTGGAAACGCAGAGTTCAGATGAAGATGAAACTGTGAGGAGCGCCGGGTGAAATGAGAATTGCATTTCAAAACATGTTTTTGCAGTTTGTTATGTTGTCCTCAGCCCTCCTTGATGAAACCGCTTTTCATACGTCCAATTTAGGATTTCAACCTTTTTTTCTGAAGCGCTCACATATCTTGATAGAAAACATTCTTAGATAAAAATGTCTTAAGTATCAAATCTTCAAGTCTAAATTCATAAAAAACATTTGAAGGTCAGCACATCCCTCCAAAAAGAGACTAAAACAACGACCCTGAGGTTTACCTCGACCCCATGGCCTTAAAGTCAGCGTCACATGACTCATGACTCGTTTCATTTGTCTTGACTGACTTTTGACACATTTCAAACCAAACAGTTTGCATATTGTACATTCAAAGGAAGGGTTTGGTCATTTGATGTCACATTTATTATGTAGCACTAGATATGTAATCATGAGTCATATAGTCAAGTGTCAAGCTGATGTGTAACCCCCATTAATATATATATATATATATATATATATATATATATATATATATATATATATATATATATATATATATATAAAGGGAATCTGGTTAAAACTGGACCATGTGTTCAATTCATTTCATTTTGTTGACATAGCACATTTCACTCATAGTCCCGGCGTTGCAGGTCCCTCTGAGCTGGAAGAGGCTGGACTTGGGCTGGACTTGGGCTGGACTTGGGCCGGACTTGGGCCGGACTTGGGCTGGACTTGGGCCGGACTTGGGCCGGACTTTTCCCGCCACGTCTCTCATCTTCACATTCAGAGCCGTCAATTACGCGCAGCTTTCTGCTCATTTCCGGCCCTTCGAGGCGCCGCACTTAAACTCAGTGGTCCGTCCAGCAGCTCCTCAGGTCCTCGGCCGTGGATCATGTTTCAGACAGGTCTCAGGGAGGTGTCTGGTCTCACGCTCCTGTGAGAAGCAGACCGAGCTGACGGATGGGCTGAGACACGACCAATGGCGTCGCAAGCGCTCGACCTTTCCTGACCCTGACAGGATCACTTGATAGCTTTCTTCTGAGGAACTAGGTCAGCGGTGCGGCGCTGGGGATGAATTCCCCATGGATGGACTGGATGGACGCTTTACTCTGTCGCTCCCTTTTGTTTTCAATGTATAATCATCACAGTTGGTCTTCCAACCCCTCTGGTCTCTTCTGTTTGTACTTTCTGTCCAGTATCGTCTCGTTGCAGAGATAAGAGATAAGACGAGGCGCCTGATAAAAGTCGTGAAACGCGGAGCGGTGCAATGAGCCAAGACGTCTACCGGCCGCTTGGTTCCCTTTCATCCTGATTATCACCTCTCTGTCCGCTGACTAGGAGTAGGGGGGGGGGGGGGGGGGCGCAAAACAAAACACACACACACACACACACGCACACACAGTCTGTAGTCAGTGTGACAAGACAAGGTACTGACCAAGAGAGACAAAGAGAGCAAAACAAAACGAGAGGCTGAACGACGCGGCATGCGGTCCATGCAGAGTCCCTGGTGCTGCTTGCTGCAGACATGGCAGGAAAATGAAATTTTATAAATTTTATTCAGTTCCAGAAAGAGAGTGTACTTTGGGTTTGAAGTACGGTTGGGTTTTCCTCCCGGCTATTATTATATTAACTATTATAGGCCAAATAATCAATACACCGATACTGTAGTGTTTCATGATCACCACTGACTTCCTAATTATACTCTCTAAGTATCATGTGTCTGGAGAGGACAGTAGAGAGAGAGAGAGAGAGACAGAGAGGCAGAAAGACAGAGAGAGACAGAGAGACAGAGAGAGAGAGACAGAGAGAGAGAGACAGACAGACAGACAGACAGACAGGGTGTGAGAGAAAGAGAGAGAGACAGAGACAGAGAGAGAGGGAGAGAGACAGAGAGAGAGGGAGAGAGACAGAGAGAGACAGAGAGAGAGAGAGTGAGAGTGAGTGAGAGAGAGACCAAATGAAAGAGAGACAGTGACTCAGAGCAACACAGTGCTGGTGGTGAATATCTGCAGGAAGTCGACCGTCTCTCCTTTTCTCCTCATAAGACTTGAGAGTTTTGTTTTGTTTCAGGAACACATTGGCAGCCATTGGCAGTATTCGGAAACATCTGGTTTTCATATCTCTCCCTCACTCCACACCCCCCACATACACACAAGTACAAACACACCCCCCACACACACACACACACACACCTCCTTTCCAGAGGTCAGTCCGCCCCGCTTGCTGTTGTCTTTGCTGGGGGATTGATCGCCGCTCCAGCGCCTGCCGGCCGCATTTCCACCAGACACCTCTGCAAGTGTGAGAGTTTGCACATGCGTGTCTAATGCATGTGTCCATGTAGGCTCGCACACGCTGTTTGACTGGCGTTCGATCACTTCATGGCTGTGATTTCTTCTCCTTTGATATATATTTATATATATATATAATTGGTTAACAGTCTTGGTTTAAGGGTTTTGTCTAAGCGTTCGCTCCGCTCCCCTCCAGTGTGTTGGTAGCGCTCCAAAGAGGCCCAAAACTTTCTGTCCAGATCTAAATTTACACTTTCCTCCGGCGCCCCGCGGCGGACAGTGGAGTGGGGATCAAACGCTTGAGGAAGCCCTTGATGAAGACCCCTCTCACAGCCACGGATACCACTGGATGGAAATCTCCCTGCACACTTTTGAATCCAAGAAACATATACTACTCAGAACGAGGCTTTATTCTGGTGTAATGATGCTAACGGCTGTGCAGACCAAGTGAGTCGTCCTCAACTTCTATTAGACTCATAATATAACTAATATGGGCCAATTGGACCAAACCGCCATCAGAGGAACATCTGAAACATTTTGTTCTGGCCAACATGATGTGGCGGATGATGATGATAGTCCAACAGCCAACTCTGGCTAAAAGGTTGTTGTTTATGCCGTCGTCATTTATGAGTTAAAGTGGTTATTATTGATGGTGATTGTAAAATGGACTGTGTAGCGCCTGGGATAGGATTAGGAGCTAGGATTAGGAGCTAGGATTAGGAGATAGGATTAGCGACTGGACCCTGGAGTCGGCCAATCGGTTCGGCTGCTGAAGTGTTTACATGAAGCGGCGGCGCGGCAGCGCGGTCCGGTTCAAGTGAAGACGGGTGTCAGGACTGAATCACACCGTCTGCTCTTCTCTAACTCGCCATGAACTTTTCAAATAAACCAAACAAGCAAAAAAAAACCCGACCTGCCAAAACAACAGAGCCAGAATCAAATCTAAATCATTCATAAAGAATACAAAACACAATCTGTTCATTTGTATTGTTTGTGTTGGCCGTACCAAACCTCTCCATTCTGACTCCGCATCTGAATAATTAGTTGTAGTCAACCAGTAAGACCACATAAGAGGGCAAAACATATCTATGCTTCGATTACTTTTAAACTTTATTGTTCAGTGGCGCCGGCTGGTCGTCACATACCTGCTGCTCCAACGAGGTCCATGTGAAGATCCTCAAATCTGTCCGTCTCACTCCGGTCCATCTGTTTGGTAAAAATGCATAAAACAGATGTCATTCTGACCGTCTGACATGAGCATCAAATATTGTTGTAGTCATTAAATTCACAATGAATAGTCCAACCTTCACATAGGCAAATACAAATGTGGTGAATTATGCAACAGACTTCCTTTTATTCTATTTCTTATAATAAATAACTTGAATGAAGCGTCCAACCTGAATATGAATATGAATATGAATGATGTATTCTGCTCTAATTTACTTCACAGTCACACAATAACATTCAATAGTGCACCTCTAATTGGAGACCTCTAATTGGAGACCTCTAATTGGAGACCTCTAATTGGACTTGGTGCCGGTTCCATGTAAAAAATAATTGATGAGTAGTCTAGAAGAAAATGATTAAATTTACATATTTATTTATTTTACCCATTTGCAGTCCAAGTTGATGACCATTTTTTTTAAATTTAGCGTAAACTTCTCTAAACGAGTCTGACGAGTTAAACCTTGGAAATGGACAAACCTGCCGGCTGCAGCGGGAACGAACATGTTGTCCTTTAGTTCCTTTAGTTGATTCCCAGCGGTACGTCAGCAGGACGAAGCGCCGGCTCCCGGCTCACTCCTCTGGAGGTTTCTGTCTCCTTATCATCACCTGCAGCTGCAGACTGCTTAAATAAATCACTTATTTTAGCAAACCTTGCCACCGCCAGACGACCGGCTCTACCTGCTCTACTGTCCTCTGGTTGACTCACTGATGTTACAGATTCCCTGAGTCAATGCTAACCAACATGTGACACGTGTGATTGTCTTCATATGTTGTTTATATGTTGTTTAACGCTACAGCACGTTTAAAACATGTAATCCACTGTAGGGATTTCGATGTGTGATGCTGCATTGTCTCAAAGTAAAATATAGGACCAGAGCAGTTCATCACAAACGGACACATTTTAAAGTTTCAGACCTTATTTTTCTTCAGGTCTAACCAAACACTAACTCGGGGGTCAGGGGTCAGCCACAGCCAATCACATGTCCCCATCTATCACAGCATCCATCCCACTGACCTGTTTAAATTCCTCCTCCATGTTTCATCCACATTGCGGCGGTCCCTCTGGAGACTGGAACCAGCTGAAACACGGAGGATGGAGGGGAACACACAGACCTCAATACTGAGTCATGCGTGATTTGTTTGTACAACGGCTGTTTAGAAAGCGGGCGGCGCTCCAGAGACCTCGCTTTTAAATGATTTCATTTTTGGTGGGGGTTTTTTTTTTGTTCCTTTCTGCGTTTCTTTGCAACGTTCCTCCTGAAGAACGGCATGTTTGTGTTAGTCACACATGATGCCTCCGCCAGTTTCCCTCAAAGGGTTCATCGAACTGTGAACTCGCTCGCATGCGGCCAGCGTCTGACCCTGCGATGCTCACATCCCACCAGGACAGAGGAGCTGTCTGGGAGAGACTCCAGTAATACATGAGTCTAAAATGGAGTCAATAATGTGGCGTCTGTACTTCCCTGAATACGGCCGCAGAGATGAGTGCTTTCTGGCATCAAAGGCTGAAGGATCGGCTTCATCCATTAGCCTGATGAGAGGAGCTTGATGCTTCGAGGAGAAGAGCGAAGGCGTCGGTTTGTAAAAAGGTTTTGTCTCAGCGTAAAATGATGCGGAGGACTCAAAGTGGTGCGGGTCCACATGTGGACTGGACCGCTCGTTATTCCTGAGCCAGTCAAGGTCAGGTTGGAGGATGGGAAAATGTCGGGGGGGCAGTGAGTTACCCAAAGGCCTTCAGAGAAGCGGCCCAAGTCAAAACACTGCTGGCAGGAACCGAGGAGACAGAGGAGACAGAGGAGACAGAGGAGACAGGGGAGACAGGAGACAGAGAACACAGGAGACAGAGGAGACAGAGGAGACAGGAGCCAGAGGAGCCAGAGGAGACAGAGGAGACAGGGGAGCCAGAGGAGCCAGAGGAGACAGAGGAGAACGAGGAGAACGAGGAGACAGAGGAGACAGAGGAGACAGGGGAGACAGAGGAGACAGGGGAGCCAGAGGAGACAGAGGAGACAGGGGAGCCAGAGGAGACAGAGGAGAACGAGGAGAACGAGGAGACAGAGGAGACAGGGGAGACAGAGGAGACAGAGGAGACAGGGGAGCCAGAGGAGCCAGAGGAGACAGAGGAGAACGAGGAGAACGAGGAGACAGAGGAGACAGGGGTGACAGAGGAGAGAGAGGAGACAGAGGAGACCGAGGAGACAGAGGAGACAGGAGACAGAGGAGACAGAGGAGACAGGGGAGACAGAGGAGACAGAGGAGACAGAGGAGAATGAGGAGAACGAGGAGACAGAGGAGACAGAGGAGACAGGAGACCGAGGAGACAGGGGAGCCAGAGGAGACAGAGGAGAACGGAGGAGAACGAGGAGACAGAGGAGACAGAGGAGACAGGAGACAGAGGAGACCGAGGAGACAGAGGAGACAGGAGACAGAGGAGACCGAGGAGACAACATGGTTCCTCCATGGTTCCTCCATGGTTCCTCCAGAGCCGTGACCCGAACATCTGCTGCAGCACTTGTCAGTCGGAGATACTGGGAGAAGATAAAAACAACTTCTGTGAAGAAGATGTCATTCATCATCAGCCACACATTACTTAATTAGCACAGATATCGTTTGAATTATAACAGAATATTTATCTTTTTTTTATTGACTGAGCGGTAAACAACGAGGAACCGAGGAAATCAATTCCTTCACACAAGCAGACGGCTCTCTCCACGGCGCACACTGTGTGTGTGCGTTTATGTGTGTGTGTGTGTGTGTGTGTGTGTGTGTGTGTGTGTGTGTGTGTGTGTATATGTGTGTGTGTATGTGTGTGTGTGTGCATGCATGTATGTGTTTGTATACGTGTGTGTGTGTGTGTGTTTATGTATGTGTGTGTAGAAAGGGGGGGGTGTGAGTGTGTGTGTAGAGAGAGGTGTGTGTGTGTGGAGAGGAGGTGTGTGTGTATGTGTGTGTGTGTGTAGAGAGGGGGGGGGGGGGGGGGTGTGTAGAGAGGGGGGGGTGTGTGTGTGTGTGTGTGTAGAGAGGGTGTGTTGTGTGTGTGTGTGTGTGTGTGCGGGTCGATAGTGGTCATTGGAGGAGATCGGCTCCTGGTGGTTCTGCGTTACCTTCAGCCCAAAGCTCCTCAGTAAATCAGACTCACTGCTGTGGATGCTCAGCAGAGGAGAGGAGGTAAGGAGATAAGGAGATAAGGAGTGGAGGACGCTGGGGGGGGGGGGTTGTCATGTTGTTGCTAGGATGAAATGAATTCCCAATTGCTGAGCAAGATAACCAAAAAAAACAAACACTATTGATATTTGATGCAGGGAACCGTGAGATACACGCGTGACGCGCGGTTAGCGTGTCAATATTCACTCTTATGTTAAACCTGAGGACCAAAAGCACCACCACCACCATCATCATCATCATCATCATCATCATCATCATCAAAGGTGGATTCCCCCCCCCCCCCCCTTAGATCTCATTGATTTCACCTGGCAGGCGCTCTCCCAACGTGGCCGAGTGGAGGACACTCCTCCTGGACACTCCTCCTGGATGCTCCTCCTGGATGCTCCTCCTGGATGCTCCTCCTGGACGCTCCTCCTGGACGCTCCTCCTGGATGCTCCTCCTGGATGCTCCTCCTGGACGCTCCTCCTGGACGCTCCTCCTGGACGCTCCTCCTGGACACTCCTCCTGGACGCTCCTCCCGCTGAGAGGAGCCTCCAGGAGGAGATTCACATGATGAGTGAGGTCACGCTTTCCACGTAGCGGCGTCCGCCAAGCCAAGCCTTAATGAGGAACGGCCATGTTGTCATCAGAAGGAAGCGGAGAACTGATACCACATGCAGGAGGGATGGACAGAGAGGCGAGGTGATGGGATGGGAGGGGAAACAAGGAAACCTTTTCAGAAACACTTCACAAGTAAATGGATCAAATATCACAATGTCTATATTATAGTTAAGTCTGTTTTATAAGATACATTTTACTGGCGAACATTGTAAGTGATTATATTTCTCCTGTATTCCTTCTTGTGTTTATACTCATCATTAACCGTCTGTGCACTGTGTGTGTGTGTGTGTGTGTGTGTGTGTGTGTGTGTATTTGTGTGTGTGTGTGTGTCTTTGTGTGTGTGTGTGTGTGTGTGTGTGTGTGTGAAAGGTATATCAGTTACTCTATCATAGATACCAACATATGTCATTTAATAGTAATCAATGATGTGATGAATGTATGTAATTGATATTGTTGTGATGAATCTGAGTGGTGATTGGTCCAGACAAGATCAG
>JAOPHQ010000076.1:0-17500 GCA_030340625.1 Merluccius polli | reverse complement strand
AAGCACATTATGCTTATTAATGTCCGAGCTGTCATACACACGCATGCAAACACACACACACACACACACACACAGGGAGGAAGACACACACACACACACACACACACACACACACACACACACACACACACACACACACACACAGGGAGGAAGACACACACACACACACAGGGAGGAAGACACACACACACACACACACACACACACAGGAAGACAGGCACACACCCACAGACCCCCCCCCCCCCCCCCCCCGCCCCGAAAGAAATCCCATCTGCAGGCTCAGGTCAGTCCAAGGTATCTGTGTTTCTGTGTGTTCACTTTCTGTTGAACGCATTTCTATCCTGCAGCCCAAAGAATGTCTGATGAGGAAAGCGAATGCGTCTCGCTGAAATGCATCTTTTCCTTTTCCAAAGACTCGTCTCGCCAGGTTCACCGTCTCAAGGTCCCTCAACGCCGTTCGTCACCCATCATCTCAACTTCCCAACAGCTGATCAAAGTGTGTGTGTGTGTGTGGGGGGGGGGGGCAGTTATTATTTTAATTTGAATAGTGCAGACGTGTCCGATAGCCTAATCTGTAATCAGGGAAGCAGAGGTGAACCGGAGCCGCCTGCGACGATTTGTCAATTACCGCCCACATGTCTGCGATAACAAACCTTGAATGTGAAGTCTTTTTTTTCTCTCCTTGGAAGAAGTTGGACAGCCTTTCACTAAATACGCCCTTCGTCTGGGAAGTAGATGACTCTGGCAGGAGCCGGGAAATAAGAGATTCATGCAGATTCATTCACAAGACATTTAGAGACAGACCTTTCCAGTGGTTTCACCTTGCATAGTGATATATAGTGGGGATATATGGGATGCCTGTATATATTATATATATTATATATATTATATACTGGCATCCCTGGCTACTAGATCCCATCAGACTCGACTGAGATCTCTTTTTCAATTACATTTTTTTCTTTTCAGTTATGGTTAATAGAGTCACGGCAAAATCTGAAGGCAACTTATACAAAGTAAACATTTCCCAAAGTCATTGCTGATTTCTCAAGTCCATATTGATTTTAACAAAATACTAAACCCCCCCCCCCCCCCCCAAAAAAAAAGGGTTAAATGTGGATCCAGTTTAGCTGCAGACAGAAGCAAAAACACTTTTTTTATTACAACTTTTATCCATAAATACTGATAAACATCCGAATTTAGCAAGAGGATTCACACCAGTCAGCCTCATACATCCACATCAGCAAAAGTCATTCTGAGAAACTTCGGACCCAGAAATGATCGTACTTCAACAGATGTTTTGTAACGATGTTTTCCCCAGTTTATGAGTTTATTCCCTTTAAGCTGTGTTGCAAACTTAGTCATTAGTTCGGGTAAGGTTAGTTCTGATAATGATTATGTCAGAAATTAGCATATGCAGCCATGTCCAATGGCTCAATGCATTTCTGGTAGTTTTTACTCTGACCTTTGTTTTATTCATGTTTTATTTGACTGTTATTTAATCTGGTTGGTCTATTCCCATTGAGAGCGGGTCAGTAAAGCTTTAATTAGCGTCAGATCAGCTGAGTGAAGTGAGATATCCTCCATGGGAGACCTTGAAGACCGCTGGTCTGTAACCTCAGCCTCACTCTGTCTCAGCCTTCATTCATGCAGAGTTTGTGTTGGCTTGAAAAGCCACAGATAAACACAACGTCCCACATGCAAGTTATTATTATGTACCTCATTTATTACATTTATTACAGCATACGTAAAGACTATTACAAAAAAATGTGACCCCAGATTCCAGTGGATTTGGGAGGAGGCTGCGAAGGCCTTCGGGGTTTAACTATCAAACTGTTTCAGAGAGCGGGAATGTGAGCGAGCAAGCCTGGGATTTAACAACCGGAGTCCAACAGGGCTGAAGTGACTGATGGCCGTGTTGGAAAGAGGTCAGAGAGTGTGGGACCTGCAGGGCGGAGCGACACGCTCCCAGGGAGCCGGTTCTGGTTCTGGTTCTGATCACCGCATTCCTGAAGACCTCCTACCAGCAGGATGACATCAACACAACACCCACCAGCTCTTTGCATGGGCCCTGGTTAATCACAATAATAATCATAATATTAATCATAATAATCATAATAATACAAATTCTAAACCAAAATTTCACATCCACCAAATCTTTAAAAAAAATGTGCCACCTCTCAGACACCCAGCGATCGTTTGTGTTGATGATGTGGACAACCGACGTACCAAACTATTCAGGATGATGTGGCAGCTATTGTGTGTGTGTGTGTGTGTGTGTGTGTGTGTGTGTGTGTGTGTGTGTGTGCATGTATGTGTGTGTGTGTGTGTGTGTGTGTGTGTGTGTGGGGGTATACCCAGACGTCTGTGGGTTTATCTAATTGTCTACCCTGCTTGACTGACTGACTCACTGTCACTTTAACCGTAACTTTAACAGGCCATTAAGAGCGCCGCAAGAATGCGCCACTTACCCAAACAATATGTCGAAAGTTCACCGCTGAACGCTCACCGACCGACTGCAAATAAATCACCAGCCTCCATAAAACTCTGAGCATTTTAATAAGCAATTACTTCAAACTGAACAGGAAAGAAAAGAAAATACTCAAACATGAATGGCATAAATAGCTAATTTATGGTTTCACACAGTGGACATGAGGGCAAAGGTCACATGTAGTTCAAATGTGAAATAATGTGTTGTCTCCAACAAAATGGCCGCAGCTCCCCGCATCACAACGCTGCACCGCAACACACAGCAAGCGGTTTGTGGCGCACCAAGGAGTTGTGCTGGGAGGTTTTGAAGCGGTTCAGCCAATTCATTAACGATGTCAAGGCTAATGTCAAAACTAATGAGCAGCAGCACTGCTTCTTTGTTCCCTAGCCGACGTTTGCACTTTAACCCCTTTATGGAAAGCCAGGCGGCGAAGCGGCGAAGCGGCTTGTGAATTTAAACTGGAATATCAGAGAGACGACCCCCAGGAGCAAAAACCCTGAACCAAAAAAAACAACATTGTACAACAAGGTTTTATGTGCTCCATAAAACAACATATACTTCATTTAATCCTGCTGACATGGCACATATTTAAATAGGCGTTACACATGGTGTGTGTGATACGACCGGACATACAGGAGAATTACAAATACATATGTACATTAGTTTGGCCACTATGGTGGTTTCAAAATGATTTCACAGCATGCAATGCAGGACACACTTTGCTTTTTCAGTTTGGGTTGTTTCAGGGTGGTTTATAATGTTTATAATGTTTATAATATAATCTCCTACTGCCGTCTGCAGTCTCAATCCACAACCCAACACATTTGATAACAAGAGCAATTAAGAATACTTTTTTCCATTCATTGATGTTTATGGTTACCATGGTAATTTGCATTAATTAACAAACCATATTGTTTCTCAAGGGACACGTCATGTTTTTTTTTACAGTAGATACAGTAGAAATATAATTTAGATATGGTTGTGACATTTCCTAAATGATTCATACGTAGTATATGTTTACACACATAACTCATATCGACTGAATGCCATTGTGGGAAAGGTGTTGAGTATAAACCATAATGAAATGACTATGAAGTCTAGTGCAATCCTAAAGCTATCAGAGACGTAATACTGTGCGGTCTGCTTATGAAACATTGGAAAAAAAGAAAAAGAAAACAAAAAAATATATATATATCTGCCCACTCTCTTCTGCCATAACCATTATTCCACAAAGTTTTCAAAGTGGGTGAAAGTTCAGGTAAAAAAATGTTGAAAAAAGTTGTGTTTAAAGTTGTTGGCATGTGGTGACACAGAAACCCGTTCAACAGTATTTATACATCAGTTCAAATGTTTATTGGGTCCCATCTCCCATCCATGGACATCTCTCCATCAGAGTCTATTAATCCACAACTCACAGCTCAGACGTGAGACTTGCCAGCAGCTGCGGCGCTTTGAACTCCCTGTTTGTCATGCGCCCCTGATATCCAGTGGTAACAGTCGCTGGTTCCCTTATTGCGCGGCTGAACAGCACAGCGGGTGCAGTAGACGACGCCCAGGGCCACCATCACCAAGACAAAGATGCAGATGGGAACCAAAAGTCCCACCAGAAGCCAGGTGCTAGTAGTCTCCTTCCCCACTTCGCTTTGGTCGCTTTGCACAGAATCGGACTGGTCCTGGCCGCCGTTGTCTTTTCCCTCCTCCGCCAATTCTGGCTCATCTGAGATCTCTAAAAGGCCGTTAAGATCCACTTGTTTCACTGTACTGCCATCAGAACTGGAGGCGATGGAGGAGGAGATGTCATAATCCGTGACGGGTTCCTTATACTCCGCAGTTGCTGGTTTGTGACCGGCAGGAGTGGGACTGAACCAGAGCCAGTTCCACGCCCCCTCGGAGATCGTGGTCGACGTGGGGGGAGTGGAGACGCTGGTGGTGGTTTCTTCTTCTTCATCTTCTTCTTCATCTACATCTTCATACCAGTCTGGAGTAGGGGTGGGGCTGGTAGTCGGTGGGGTTGTGTGGGTGGTGGGGGTCGGCGGCGGCGGTGTCGTGGGGGCGGTGGTGGTCGGCGGCGGTATGTAGGTGGCGGTGGGAGACGTCAGCTCAGGCTCCCACCCAAACACGTTTTCAAACTGTCCTCCATCTTCTCCTTCAACATCCCCCTCAGGCTCTTGGCTGGAGGTGTCAGTGGTTACCTGGAAGGGCGTCTCCTCCTGCGGGGCGCTGGTGACCCATATTACATCAGGACTCTGGAGTCGAGGTGGGTCTGTCAGCCAATCTAGTGAGTGGGGCCAATCAGTCTGGCTCTGCTCCGGTGACCAAAAATCTGGGTTCCACACGGGTCCGGGTTGATGAGTGACCCAGGGGAAGTTAGGAGTGACAGTAGGTTGGCCGTCTCCACCCTCAATCTTCTGACAGGAGTAGTGGTCCGCCCCGAGCTCATAGCCCACCTCGCACTCACAATCAAAACCACCCACATAATTCACACACATCTGCTGACAGATCCCCGGGATCTGGCACTCGTCTGTTTCCTGGCAGTGTCTGGGGTCGTCGGGCGATATGGAGAAACCCATGTGGCAATGGCAGATGTGGGAACCTGGTGTGTTCTCACACGCCTGGTCACAGGGGTTATTCATGCACTCGTCCACGTCCACACAGTCGCCGTCGTCAGCCGGATGGTAACCCTCGCGACAGCGGCATTCAAAGGACCCTGGGGAGTTCACACACAACTGCTCACAGGGGCTCTGGAGGCACTCATCCACGTCCAGACAGCGCTCCAAGTCTGGTGCCAGCATGTATCCTTCAGGGCAGGCACAGCGATATCCATCCGAGAGAGAAAGGCATTCAGACTCGCAGGGTGCCCCATGGCAGACATTGATAATCTCGCAGTTCTGCCCATCGTCCGCCAGCTGGAAACCCTCTGAGCACTCACAGTAGTACTGGTCACCTGCTATTCGGCAGAAGTGCTCACACCCGCCATTGTCCTGCCCACACCAGTGCTTGGATACGGGGGCGTCGTCGGTGCAAAAGGGGGCGCTGCGCGACCAACCGACCGCGACCCCATCCTCCTCTGACATGCACAACACCGACTGGTCCTCCTTGGTGCCCACAGGGCAGGGGACCGTTGCGACAGTCCCGAAGGGTAAGTGGGTGAGCAGGGTGGTCAGCAGGTTAAAAGGCGTTGCGTAAAGGGTACTGCCGCCCCCTTCGCTCCACAGCGCTGGACACATCCCTTTATACTTGTAGCGGCAGAGATAGCCATCCGCAGGGACGTAGCAGGACTCTTCCACCCACTGAAAGTTGCTGCTCTGCTTCAGCGGGGACGAGTCATATCCTACAGTCACACAATGTGAGGCTGAGCACAAGGCGGGCGAATCCTCCCTCTGCCAGTTTGTATACTCTGTGTCTTGGTCGCCGGTAGTCCAGGAGTAACCGCGGAGGGGATGCGCCGGCTTGCACTGCCGGGGATGGCGCTGGAGGCCGATCCACACTTGGACCGGCGCGATCAAATGTGTAAGGTCCGCGTTGGAGAAGAGAGCGGCGATGGTGTCCGCCTCCTCTGGCCGCTTGATGGTGGCCAGGTTGCCTCCGTTCTCCTTGCAAGCCTTCCAGGACTCCAGGAAGGTCTTGCGCCGGAGGTAGACAACATAGCAGCCCTGGTCGTTGCACAAAGCGTCCTTCTCCGACGGGTCCTGGGCTCGGACAGCGGGGTAGTACTCCACAGATCGAGGACAACAGAGAGCTGAGGAGAAGAGAGGCGGAGAAGTTCACCATGGAGCCCATTCTCAACTCGCACCCTCAACTTTCACTGTCCTCTGCACACCGGCGTTGGTTGCAATGGTTCCTCTTCCTCTCTTTCTTCTTCGCTTTCCGTCTGACCGAAACCATAAAGCTGTTGTCTTCTCACTTCAGCCTTCTGACTGTCTCCCTGAATACTTCTTCCATTTGCAATCTCCTACCTCCTCCTTCTCCTCCTCTCCTCACGGTTTCCCTTTCCTCCTCTCAGTGCTTCGCTCCTCACGCTGCTCTGGTGAAAGAGTTGTGCGCTGGAGTTGAGTGTGTACAGATTGTCCCCACATTTCTGGGAGAGTGAGTGGGTGAGAGGGAGGGAGTAAAAGGAGAGGATAGGGGCTGGGAAAAGAGGGAGGGATGACAGGAGGTAGTGGGGGGGGGGGGAGGCAGAGATGGGAGGTAGTAAGAGAGGGAGAGAAGCCGGGAGTTTAAGAAAAGGAGTTGTATGTTTTTGGAGAAGGAGGCGGGGAGGAATATGTGGATTTGGGTGCTGGGGGGGAAGGGTGTATGGATGATGCATGGTTTTCATGAAGCCGTTTATGGACATGGTTTAAGACCTTGTTATTTGCAATACACACAAACACACACAAACAACACTCTTGGTGCCGGATAGGCCGTATATATGTCTTGGTGTTGATCATTTGATATGTCGGTTTCCCAGTAGACTGCAGCTTCAACCAACTGGGCCATCTTCCCCCACTGTGTTGTTTTAGCCTTTGTGCCATTCAACACAATTCAAGTAGTTAATTTTAAATAGTTGTTAGTTTGGGGAAATCATAATGATTTTAAGAGGCACAAAAACTGTGTGTGTGTGTGTGTGTGTGTGTGTGTGTGTGTGGGTGTGTGCGCGCGCCAAGTTCTTAGTCTGCGTTCAGTTTGTATGTCAACACAAATAAATCGTATGAAAGGTTTTCAGTCTTGGAGAAAAATGTTTTAAGACGTCCTTCTCACAAAATATGTGTGTTGATGCTGCGAACCGATAAACCACTCAGAGATAATCCTGGCGTCCGGCCAACGTTCACAG
This sequence comes from Merluccius polli, assembly GCA_030340625.1. NCBI lineage: Eukaryota > Metazoa > Chordata > Actinopteri > Gadiformes > Merlucciidae > Merluccius > Merluccius polli. The sequence goes on along the minus strand of JAOPHQ010000076.1, from coordinate 10,199 downwards.
CTACGCCAAAAAAACAACAATGAAAAAAAAATCTGTTGTTAATAAAGCTCATATTGGAAAAGGGGAAGTAGTAGTAGGAGGAGGAGAAGGAGGAGGAGGAGCAGAGGTATGTGTGTGTGTGTGTGTGTGTGTGTGTGTGTGTGTGTGTGTGTGTGTGTGTGTGTGTGTGTGTGTGTGTGTGTGTGTGTGTGTCTTTTAGACCACACTTATACAACACCTGCTTATGAATGAATGTGTGCTGAACATTTTGTTCAAATAACCATAAATAAAAGGCCAATAACTTTAATTTGATGGACGCTCATTCATCAAAGAAACAAGCCGAGATCAGTCGCTAACTTTTCTGGCCCGCACTTTACCCAGTAGCTTTTATGTGCCAAAACCTTTTTTTCATTTTCTATTTCATCAAAGCGTTGTTGGCCACTATGAACAGAAAACAACAGCTTAAATCAATAACAACAAACGGGATGAGAAGGAGGGCAAACCGGTGGACGCAACAGTGGCGATGAGCGCATCAGTGAACTGATTGGAGCGGGAACAAAGAAACCGCTCTGGCAGAGAGAGATGAGCTCTGTGATATTATATATTATATATTCACCAACGGTGAGCTGTGTTTAATATCTGCAATTACAATTGACATTTAAAGGAGAAAAACTACAGAAAATGTTAAGACCTGGGAAGCAAACTGTAGAAATGTCGGGTTGCACTCACTGACCAGACCGCCGCATGCGGCTCCCCCAGAGCTCAAAGGTTAAGTCGTAGTTTTTGTGTCCCCTTTGACCTAACATGTGAACACATGTGTGTTGAACCTTTTATATGGGCAACGCACATACGAAAGTCAGGCGGCACGCCTAAGTATTTCCCCCGTCTTGGGAAAAGGTTTGCAGCGGAGCGGCAGACGGATCAGATTCCCAGCGAGGATGTGTATTGTTTTAGGGTCCCACACAGTTTCCTTTTCTTCACTACCGGTCACATTTAAACGTCAGGAACAGAGACAGCCAATCTTTTCTCCCTGGTGTCTTTATTGCATTCACATGTGTTAGCCTTACCTTAGCTGTCCTATTCACTCTTCATTCATTGTTCCTAACCTCCATCTCACCTCAACCTTAAGCGATGCTGAAGCCCAAACCTTAAACGGACAACTGACCCAAATCTCACCTCCACCTCCTGCAGTCAGTGTGAACCACAACACACTCAGCTCCTAATAGGATAACTTTCTCCATCAAACATGATGAGCTTATTTGTCAAAGCGTGAATATATGCTGACAGCGGATGACACCACAATGATATACAAGAAGCAGTTCAGCCGCCTTATCATCGAGAGGACAGCAACCAAAGTCTCCAGGCTTTTTTATTTATTCAGTTCTTCATTCATATCCTTCCTTCATTCATATCCTTCCTTTATTCGTAACATTTCATATTAAAAAGACGGCCATCGCTGACTCTGCTATTTGGTGTTGTGTTGCTTTGACCTGACACACTTTAAATATAATAATATAAATACATATAACATCAGTTTTGTTTCATACTAACCGAACTCTGTGAGTCTCCCTAGCGTTGCGCTCCTCTTTCTGCTCATGGGACATTTTGAGACAAGTACACAATGTTTAAATTACAATGAATTTCACAATTTACCATAAGCGTTCGCTAGACAAGCCCCGGTGCCAAAAGAGCTGTTTTACTGTACTTGGCAGCTCAGGATAAACAGAGCGTTTTGGTCATTATTTATTTTGTATAATTCGACCTCAGTATACGCCAAGTATGCGTTGGGGTATAGAAAATAAAAAGGGTGGTGACTGGACAAGTCTGGATAGGCCTGATATTATACGGCTTAAAACAGCTAAAGGTTTTTCACACAGACTTTGTGCATTAAAGTCATTTAAAGTCTCTAAAGATGCATTCCTGCTCCTCAACACGCAGCGGAGGACAATGTGAGAGGAAACTTTCACCAGAGATTCATTATGCCCATTAGACTGAGAAAGACAACAAGCAAACTAAATCACTAAATCACATGCAGACGCAGACGCAGACGTGGAGAGAGACGTCTGTAATGTGTTCTGTAGTTAAATAGAAATCCTATTTTTTCGCTGACGGTATATCAAATCGAAGAGGCTGCCAGTCTGAGTTTTATTTCTCACAGTAGGATATGCAGATATCCATCATGTTGTGTATAATCCGGTCGTTTGTCCTCAAAAACCTTTCGTTCAAATTATTATTAATAGTTTGCAGACGACGTCACGCCACGGACCGAAGAGATGGAAATACGATGGACTACTTCTACAGAAGACTTTCCGGGGAATGGAAAAAGTCGTATCTTGATACACAGAATGCATTTATAAACAGTTTTTTCATTTTTAGGCTTTTGTTAGGCAACTTGGAGACCATGCAAATATCGCAAATCGGGAATTTGCTGAATTACATTCATGTGCTCATGTTTTGCGCCAGTAAAGCTTTATTTGTTATATCTAGGCATACATGACATTCAAGCAAAATCACGGATTAAAAGAAAACAAATTTCATGGATGTGACTGGGTGGGCCAGCCGTCCATCAGGGTGTGCTAAGCCCCGCCCCCGGCCATAACTAACGTAATTATTTTAAATTGTTCTCGAAGAGCCGAACAAGAGTTGACACAGTTATCATAACCTTTTTAGGGAAGATAAAACATTTAGGCTGGGAAGAATTATACTTTTGTCATCTTCCATTTTCTCCTGTAATCTTTTCATTTTCATTATCCACTATGGTTGTAGATTATGATATTATCCCAGCAAGACATTCACACAATAGTTTGTGCAAAATGTAATTTCATTTTCAGCCTTTCTTGGTCAGCCATGTGCAACCACTGAAAGAGCAAAGTGAAGCTCAGACCTCCACACTGCAAGACAAAGGACCTGTGGCTATGAATGCTCACAGAAATCCTCCAATCCATGTGACTTTGATTTTTACTCAGCTATTCTTTTTAGTTGCTCTTATAATAATAATTACCACAGTACCGCAGGCGGCTCATCGGCTCACCGCCCAATTATCGGCTCCCCAAAACGTGGAGCCTTAATTGAAAGTCTTTGGATGAGCTTCAGTCGGATCCAACCGATCTGGATGGGGGATATTGAAGCTCCGTATTTCCCAAGCAAACATCATTAGCTAACGTTACTGCCACCGCTAACAAATACTATTACACTAATTAAGAAATATCCAAAATGGTACTGCCCAGTCGTCATCATCCACATCACTTGCTGAGGTTCACCGATGGGCCGACTGGGTTTAGTTCAGAGCCAAGCTGGTTCCAGACTAACATCTCCGGAGGTGAGCTGGTGAGGTGCAGGCTGGCTTTGCAAGGCGAACCAAAGACATGAAAAGTACAACTATTTCTAAAAGAGCGAACCCAGCATGGCAGCGAGGATATTGGAGACTTTGGGAGTCCTCAGCTTATGTGGCGAATTTTTACAAAGGTGGAAAAAGGCGAGGAATGTGAATTATGGTAATGTACAATATACTGCACTGCATTAGCATGTTCAAGGCTCGACTGAGCGGCGGCTCACCTTCACACCATGGAAACACTTCATTTCAACCCTCTTTGTTTTGTTTGGTGGTCTCGTTGCGGCGACGCGTTCGATGAAAGAGCGAGACACATTTTACAGCCGAAGATGCCGAAGGTTACAACAAACAAAGGCCACCTTGTCTCCCCTTCGGTCCTGCAGGTACAACCAACACACACACACACACACTCCTACGAACGTCCAGGTTTATAAAGCTTGTGGAGATACGTTCCTCACAAGACCCTTTGGCACCTTCTGGAAATGCCAGACATTGCAGATACAAGCAACACTAAGCTGAAAATGTCACCAATCATAAGTGTTGAAAGGAAACTCGACTGGCCGGCTGCTGCGCTGCCCCCCCGCACTTTGTTTTCGTCCTAAACAGCTGTTTTCAGCATCTGGTTTGGTAATCGACACCGGCCGGCCTGCTTTCTGCTTTCTGCTTTTTACGCCATCTCTACTGGCGGCGAAATGCAGAGCATGCGGGAAGGAGGGGGGAGGGGGGGGGGGGGCAAAGGGAGAGGGGGAGGCGAAGGGAGAGGGGGGGGGGGCGAAGGGAGAGGGGGGGGCAGATTGTCTTTTCAGGCGACGTCTGTCTGCCCCCCCCCACATCTTTGAATCATGTCTCCATCCTCTTGTCCTACAATTGTCTGTTTGTGCTCGTCTCATTCTCGACCCCCCCCCCCCCCCCCCCCCCGGTGCCACGCCAGGCAACGTGTGTGTGTGTGTGTGTGTGTGTGTGTGTGTGTCTCTCTTTCTTGTTTCCTTTTGTTCTGCACAAGTCAATATGTCTCTTGCTGTTGCAGGACGAGAGGAGTGAAAATGTTTCTGGTGAAGAAAGTTAAGTTTAGTTTCCATTGATTTGTTTATCAGTATCTCGTCTTGTCATTGGTTTACCGTTACCGGAGAATCGAACGAAAATGAATTTGCTGAAGATAAAGCTGCTGTTTGCTTTTCAATAACCAGCAAGCAAACAAGAGGACAAGTAGAAGTGGGATTCGATGATGAGATTGGAAGAGGACTCAGTGCTGAGGATGTGTGGACTCAATCTGCTCTGCCAACAAACCCCTGAGTGGTCAAACAGGAAGTAATGGGGTTTACACAGCGAATACAAAAAACATGTTGTTTCTCCATTATCGCCCCCCCCCCCCCCCCCCCCCACCGGGTTATGCTTCAACATACTTCCTGCAACAACCATATGACTCCATAAACTCTCGCTTTATTTCCAACATGGCGGTACCTAAACCTCGGCGCCGGCGGACGCCATCGCGAGGCGTGTCGTTGTCTGCATGGCTCCTTTTTCTGCTTTACGCTTCATAACAGACCACCGACCCGGCGGTAGAGCAGATACGGCGGTTGAGCTTCAATGCATCAATGATAACAGCAATGGCTTGAGTGTGTGGGGGGGGGGGTCCAGGTCCAGAAAAATGGCTGATAGCACTCTCCCTCTCCAGCCCACCCATTTCCCACAGCAATGCTTCACCCGCGTCAAACCCTCCTGGTCTGGGAGGGCCTCCTGGTCTGGGAGGGCCTCCTGGTCTGGGAGGGTCTCCTGGTCTGGGAGGGCCTCCTGGTCTGGGAGGGCCTCCTGGTCTGGGAGCCACTGGAGGTCTGGGGCCGCAATATACATTCAGCTAGTCTCACACATCATACTTTAGATTAATATCTAGATTAATATCATACTTTAGATTAATATCCACATTAATATCATACTTTAGATTGATATCTAGATTAATATCATACTTTACATTCATATCTACATTAGTATCATACTTTAGATTCATATCTACATTAGTATCATACTTTAGATTCATATCTACATTAGTATCATACTTTAGATTCATATCTACATTAGTATCATACTTTAGATTAATATCTACATTAGTATCATACTTTAGATTCATATCTACATTCCACTCGGACTACAGACTAAAGCCACTCGGACTACAGACTAAAGCCACTAGGACTACCGACTAAAGCCACTAGGACTACCGACTAAAGCCACTAGGACTACAGACTAAAGCCACTAGGACTACAGACTAAAGCCACTAGGACTACAGACTAAAACCACTAGGACTACAGACTAAAGCCACTAGGACTACAGACTAAAGCCACTAGGACTATATACTGCGATTTCATAGTTGCATGGGGGTCTTTGTGTGTGTGTGTGTGTGTGTGTGTGTGTGTGTGTGTGTGTGTGTGTGTGTGTGTGTGTGTGTGTGTGTGTGTGTAGGGGTCTGTCATACGTCCCACGTCTGTGTTTAGACGAGAAAGCAAAAGAAAAATCCTCGGCTCCCAGCCGAACCGAAACAGTGGACTGCAATGTTTAGAGGAGGAGGAGGGCATCCCCTGCAGAATGTGTGTGTGTGTGTGTGTGTGTGTGTGTGTGTGTGTGTGTGTGTGTGTGTGTGTGTGTGTGTGTGTGTTTATTTACATGTGTGTAATGCAGGTCTGAGGACTGTGTGTGTATTTTAATGCTACAGGTGTATTATTTAAGACCAGATTATATGATGTTGCCTTCACTTCCTCACAATGTATAAATCCTGTCAACGTTTTGGGGGGTTTTGGATCAGGGGACTTTCCTCCCCTTTGATGTGTGTGTGTGTGTGTGTGTGTGTGTGTGTGTGTGTGTGTGTGTGTGTGTGTGTGTGTGTGTGTTGGGGGTGTAGCGGAGCAGAGAGATGAAACAAACATCTCGGTCCAGGGGAACAACTCACAGACGCACAGAGGGTTGGGGGGGGGGGGGAGGGGTGAGGTGAGGTGGGGGGGGGGAGGGGTGAGGTGGGGGTGGGGGGTCTCAGGGTGAGGTGGGGGTGGGGGGGGGTGAGGTGAGGGGGGCTTGGGGTGAGGTGGAGGGGGGGGGTGAGGTGAGGGGGGCTCGGGGTGAGGTGGGGGTGGGGGGTCTCAGGGTGAGGTGGGGGGGGTGAGGTGAGGGGGGCTCGGGGTGAGGTGGGGGGGGGGGGGGGTGAGGTGAGGGGGGCTCGGGGTGAGGTGGGGGTGGGGGGGTCTCAGGGTGAGGTGGGGGGGGGTGAGGTGAGGGGGGCTCGGGGTGAGGTGGGGGGGGGGGGGGGGTGAGGTGAGGGCGGGGTCTCAGGGTGAGGTGGGGGGGGGGGGGAGAGCAGAGCGACTGCAGACTCCATGAGGGCCTCTGGAGTGCAGATAAGGAAAGCCTCTTGAGGGACGCCTCCTCCAAACCGCAGTGGCGATAAATAAAACATCTGAAGCACCGGTCGGCTTCGCAGTGGAAACCACATTCTCCCCCCCTTCGCCCCCCTCCCCCATTCCCCCCCCCCCCCCCCCCCCCCTCACCCGCTGGATCAGGATGAATTCACACACACAGTAAGTACATCGTGTACAAGTGGCCTACATGGACCTGGACTCACGTTGTTCATTTGACTAGACTTTGTCCGAGATGGAAGTCCATTTTCCTTTAAACTTTGTTCAAACATTTAATAAATCACATTTTGATCTTTATACTTATCAAAACAGATTTTCGATATCTTCTATACTTGTTGAGATTCAACGTTAGGCCTTATATGTTATATACGATTTATATCTTTGTGGTAAAAACTGGACTACTAAACGTCAGTCAGAACAATCAGAACCGGCCCGTCCGATTCAGCACCGGACCGATTTTTGTTGGATTTCTTTGGACCTGCTTTCATGAGTATCTGTGGAAATCATCAAAATGTCTTTAATAATACGGATATTAAATCGACCGAATAAATGCTAAATGATGAATTTTTTGAAGTCAATTGATTTGAAGTCGGCAAAAGTCAAAGTCTTGTTTTGCTGTTAAGTCTGCTTTGTAGCGCTGTATGTACAGTAGTTTATTTTTTTATGAAATATCCATTATAAGGGCCTTTATATAGTGGCTGGAGGCGGCCTTCAATGTCTGTGGCGCTGCAGAAAGAGTCAACACCGTCAGCCCAACGGCCAAACTGGCATTGAAAGTGCAGAAGATAAAAGGTCTTATAACGGCTGAAACTCAGGTAAGTTTTCCCATTTCTAAAAAGACGTTCTGGTTTTTTACTGTAGTATAATACATTCTGTGTGGAACTGACCTTTGGAAATATTAGTCTTTGTCAGTGTTCACACGTTTTTGATGACCTTTGTTTTTCTGTAATCTCACATTTTTAAATGTTATTTATAATCATTTATCTAAAACTAAGCAGAAAAGCGAAGCGAGCTCCAAGCTGAGATATGAGAAATGTCTCAGACAGAGAGCTGCCCTGGTTACAACCCTGGTTTCACTACAGACTACATACTGTACATCGGTATGTGTAGGTCCAGACCGGTCTGGACCAGGCCCAGTTTACGGGGTCGGTGGGCCCCCAACACGTCTATCCTTGTTGGCCCACTTAAAATGGCAATGTAATGTTTTCTTTGTAATGTCTGTTGCACTTTTATTTTGAAACTATCTAGGGGCGGTTACTGCATATTTGCGTATTGAAATGCATCAGACGAATTGTATTATGTGTCCACATAATAAACTAACAGACCGGGTCTCCTGTTCTCCATCTCAGTGGACCCGAGTCTGAACAGTTGTGTTTGGTTCGACCACATGCCCCCCCCGCCCCCCCCCCCCCCCCCATCCCAAAAATACCAATAATGTTTTTGATATTGTGCTTTTAATGGATTGAGTTATCTTAATGACTTTCTAATTATGCGTTACAGTGTCCCTCTGCTGTCCTCCATTATTACGGGAGTAAATCATGTTGAAATACTCTCTCTACGCTTCGCTGAGTAACAATTAGAAGTTACTGTTGCTGTGATTTCTTTTTATAAATCATTTTATTTTGTTATTCTGGTTATGGCCCCCCGGACGCCGGCCGCCACCACCATGTTGTCGCAACTCTCCCTCTATGAGGCGGACCATGGGGGGGAAACGAGGAGGACGGACGCCAGGCGTTCGCCCATGAAACCAACTTAAATCAATTTATTTCAGACGATATTTGAAAGGGTTGTGGAGCAAAACAACTGAACTTGTTCCCAGTCGTCCGCGTCCGTGGCAACAGAGACGAGGACATATAATACAAGACAACAGGACAACCAAACAACGTCTGGTCTGAGTTAACGGATATACAATAACTTGGAGAGCGGCCCCACGTTGTGCTCCTCTCCCAGTGTGTGGAGACGAAGATCATTATTATACATCTTATATATAATATAATATGTTGCACTACCTCAAGTATACAACACACACTGGCATCAAGCAGGGGTTTGATTATTACTGTTTGCATCAATACACATTTCAGTGATTGATACCGAAAGTAAAAACTAATTTACCAAAAGGTAAAAACTAATTGAAGTTGCGCTTGCATGAATCCTCTGAGCAGAAGGGAGAACGGCCGAACCTCTGGGATGAACAGAGGGCTGCGGCGCGATTAACTTTTAAGCTCTTTGGACAGTTTTTAAATAATATATTGGCTACTGACTTTATTAGTGAATAATAGAGTAGAAGAAAATAATAGAGGCTTTGAGGTTTGAAAAGCGCCCACAAAGCTGCAGGGCTGTAACCGATGGAAACGCAGCTTGCAGGCGCAGGTGTGTGACATGCTTTAAAAAGGCCAATCTACTGGCATACAAAAATGTACATTTTTATGAGAACTATGGAATGGAAATGCAAAACACATTAAGTCAAATATGCAAAATGGGGGAAATATTGCGTTGACAATTATTCAGAAACATTAAACCAGATATGGTAATAAAATACATATAATTCCTTGTAAATGTGACGTTGGGTCTTGTGGTTGTGCTACAGCACCTTGGTTATTGAATATCCAGATGCCAACACTTTACTCACCTCTGTTACTTTATAATTATTGACATTTATATATTGACATTTATATACGTTATCATACAGACGTCGATGCAAGGTGCTGACCAGCTCAACATGCTTTGCTCAAAGGCAGCCTTACTAAAATATTATGAATATAATGATCATCTTAAGCCATAATCTTTCTTGAAGCTGTATCCTGCCTGAGCTTGGTGCAGTTTAATATGCAAAGACAAGCTGTGCGAACAATTTCGACATGCCTTTTCAAATCCACATCATGTTCTAATGAAGCCTGACGTGCAACATGTTGAACTAGAACCGCTCAATCTCCCGGGCCTCCGCCGTCCCGAAAGACCGGACCAAAAAGAAACACATTCTGCATAAGCTTCACCTCGAAAAGATGACACAGTGAGATGTTTGTTCCCTTTCCCGCCAGGACAGACTGGAGCTCATTCAGTCAGACAGACAGGCAGACAGACAGGCGGACAGACAAGTGTCTATCAGGAGGTTATGTGCTGGAGGCGAAAGGTGACCCCCACAGCACATGAAGGGGTTTTAATTTAATAAGGCACCTCAAAGTCCCAGTGCCGCTATCCACCCCATCAGCCCAAGTGGGGTCCTGAAACGAGATGAGGACCGCTGACTGACACGTGATGGCCGAGAGTGATGGCTGAGACAGAAGAAGTCTTTTTATTGCCTCCCATCGTCGATTTTCAAAGGCTTCAAAGACCCGATAGGCTCTGCTGGGTTGGGGTTGGGGACCCGGTTTAGAAAAGCAATCTGGACCGGTACTAATACAACAAGTTTGACACCCTGACTGACAACCAGCATGAAGACGTGTAGCAGCTTGGGCCACATATCACAAAATCATCTCAGTTTCACAGATCTT
>JAOPHQ010000075.1:87500-89706 GCA_030340625.1 Merluccius polli | reverse complement strand
GAAGAAGAAGAAGAAGATGGAGAAGGTGGTGGTGGTGGTGGTGGTGGTGACGACAACGACGACGAAGAAGAAGAAGAATATAAAAACATGTGACAACACAAATAAACATGGGTTTAAACACGAAAATGTATGTAGCAGCTTAAAGATATAGCACAGAGTGAAGAGTCTCTGAATGTGAGGAGTTTGATACAGTACATACTATATATGAGACTGAATACTGGTGGATCAGGAAGGGTGTGTGTGTGTTTGAGAGAGAGAGAGACCAGTTTGTACATGTCACTGTGAGATAGAACCCAGTGGACCAACCAGTCCAGCCAGTAGGGGAGTGCTTCAGTTCCTCTCCTCTCCTCTCCTCTCCTCTCCTCTCCTCTCCTCTCCTCTCCTCTCCTCTCCTCTCCTCTCCTCTCCTCTCCTTTCCTCTCCTCTCCTCTCATCTCATCTACCCTACTCTACTATGCTCTACTCTACCCTACTCAAACATTTTTCTGGGTACGGGGGCCACTGTAAGATGTAAAGGTTCAAATGGACTGTTTATCTTGTCAACTAACGTGCTGCTGTCAATATTATATTATACATATAAAGGCAAATGTTGTGATTACAAAGCCAAGCCAGATCAGCAAGGGATACAAACACTCCTTCACACTCCTGCTAATTAAAGAGCCACTCAATTGAAAGGCCATTCAATTAAACCACAATGAGACCTAATGCACAAAGACCCCCTGTTGTCCTGACGACCAACAAGTGTTGTTCAATAATGTGACCTCTGGAGGTCCTTAACACACACACACACACACACACACACAGTGTGGCATTCATGAAACGACATATTAATGAGTATATATTAATATATTAAATAGCGACAATGCCAGCAGTGTAAAAACCATCACGTCAGCCAAAACACAAACAACCAATCAACATTATCAACAACAAACCATATGCTGCTAACGCGTGCTAACTCCCGCTAATAAATACTATTTACAAAATGTATATAATATAAAATCTATTTAAAAATAAAATAAGTAGAGTATATATGACAACCATGAAAATATTAAAAGTACACTCACTGACTTGAAGCCCTGCGGTACCCAAATACTTTCACCAACACAACGCTTGATTAAAATATATCTGTAAATAAACATTGAATCAGAGGAAGTATGATAGTAGTCCTTATAATATATATAATAATATATCTGTCAATAAATATTAAGTTATAATGTACTCACCACTGGGGATGTTAGATGTTCAGCTGCGCTCCACAACACACAGTCATATCTGCACACACAGCCCTGCACTGTGTGTGTGTGTGTGTGTATGTGTGTGTGTGTGTGTGTGTGTGTGTGTGTGTGTGTGTGTGATAGGCAGCTGTCTGCTGGGTGACTGATAGTGCACGTTGAGCCTCTCCTTCACTATGAAACCTTGAGACGGTTTTTAAAAACAAGAAACGTTTCAGCCCGAGATGAACTGTCTGTCAGTCTTTCTGCCTGCCTGTCTATTTGTCTCACTAAGCTGCTCGATCGTCTCTCTCTCTCTCTCTTTCCCTCCTAGATCAACCCACTTAATTCCACAATTTGGTTTTTCTTCTATTCCTTTGTCACTCCCCTTTTCTTTAAACATTCTCTCTCTCTCTCTCTCTCTCTCCTTGTTTTTTCTCTCAGTAGATCCAGCTGTTCTAAGCCACACCCCTCTTTTTCCAACTCTCTCTGTCTCATTCTGTACACACACACACACACACACTCACTCTATAACACACGTGTGTTTGTGTGCTTGCTGAAAGCAGTTGTCAACAAGGTAAATGTTCGGTGTGTGTGTGTGTGTGTTAATGATGCCTTTCACCTGCTTCACCTATCACCTAACTCATCATGTGACCACACACACCTGCCCATCTGATGCAGCAGACACCATGACCTCACCGATGCCAGGACCTTGAGAAGTTAAGTTAAGGTAAGATGAGGTGAGTCAAGTTAAGTTTAGTTAATTCAGGTGAGAGGAGGTGAGGTAAGTAAAGTGATGATGAGATGAGGTGAGTTAAGTTAAGATAAGATGAGGTGATTTAAGATGAGATGAGGTGAGATACGTTTAGATGAGGTGAGTTATGATAAGATGAGGTGAGTTAAGTTAAGATAAGATGAGGTGAGTTAAGATACGATGAGATGATGTGAGTCAAGGTAAGAAGATGCGGTGAGTTAAATTAAGATTAGATGAGGTG